>UELU01136334.1:0-13493 GCA_900490025.1 Megastigmus dorsalis | reverse complement strand
ATATATATATATATATAAATTGTTACGTAATGAGCGAATAAATGATTATTATATAATAAAAAGACATTAATATAAAATAAAAAAGGGATATAAAATAAGGTGAACGAGATGCAAGGAGATTATAATAAATAAAGCGACGATGAGTATAAATAAAATGATTGTTACTAAAAGGACAAATGAAGAAGAAATATTAAAAATGAAATAATGGATGAATCCTTATCCGTAACGCGAATTTATGAGTGCATGTGTGTGTGTATTTGTGTGCGTGTTACGTATGTGTAAATGCAAAAAAGATTGTGTGTGACTATGCGTTTAAAATGAGCATTAGATAATCGTGAAAATAAAAAAGCCAGAAGTTAAATAAAAATAATTGATTTAAATAGAGAATAATAAAATAGAACATATAAATAATTATCGGTCCGGCGATAAAAGTGCGAGCGTTACAAGCCAAGATTTTAGTCGACAAAAAGAAATGAAAAGATGGCAATGACGCGATGCAGCGAGCGAAAAAAATTACTTGAAAAATATGCGCGAGGAATGCGAAAGAGAATAAAAGAGAATAAAACAATTGAGATAATTCGTACGGTTTAATAAACAATATATTATATAATGATTATATTATATACATATTACCGCGTAATTTTTCATACGAGTTAGAGAGACTTTAAACGATAGTAATATAAATATGCATACGATAAAATAAACGCAGTGACGAGAGAAAGCGCGAGATTCGAGTGGAAATCAGCGTATCTAGGACCGCGAGAGGCAACAATGGGATAAATGATCAATTTTAAATTAAAACGAGGAAATAAAAAACAAATCAACTGAGTAATAAAAAATTTTAAAAAATAGTGAAAAAGAAACAAATTTACGATAGCGATTGGGAACATGTAATATTATCGTCGATTACATGCGTGCGCGCGACTACAAGAAATTCCGATAGAATTGTGGCTTTTAATCCGCGATGCAAAGAGACCCAAGAAGAGATTTGTAACGTCGTTGTACGATTGCTTTATTTGCCTCAATTACACCATGTGACGTTCAAAGAAAATTCGAAAAATCCTGCGACGATTTCAAAACACTTTGATTCTTCGACTTGCGGAAGCGCAACACGCACTTCTAATTTCCAATGGCGATTGTGCATCAGCAATCAGTACCGCTACCAAGTCTAGCGATTAAGAGCGGCCCGAATTAATTTCGATTGATTGGAGTACGCTAAATGCGATTAAATCCTGAACACAAACATTTATACGTATATAGTCGAATTGTAGTGCGATGCAAATTTGTAATCAGTGATAATGATGATTGTTGCGAAGAAAGTGGACAATTGTGCAGTCCCGTTTCGTTGGTACAACTTTTTCGTGGAGTACGCGAATAAACTCACAAAGGGAATAACAAGATTTTCGTTTTCCATCGAACTTTCTTGCTAAATAATGATTCCAACTACCTGCAAAACAAAAACAAACAATTTGGCGCATGTAAAGAGGGGAACAATAAATTTATAGTTGGATTTGGAACCGAAATAAAAAGTGAAAAAACAAGAAAACTGAAAAAAAAGTAAGAATAAGGAAAGCTGAGGGTCATTTTCCCCGAGAAAAAAAGGGAGAGAAATGACGGAATACGTGGACACGGAGGATGAACTAAAAGTGATGCGAGCATTTTGAAGAACATGTCGCAGTTACTTGCGACTACGCGAACAATAGATTATAGGGGAAAAATTACACTCTCAATTACACGATACACACACACGCACAGTTTCATTCACCCATACACACGCGCGCACCCACACACAAAACTATACCTACACATACACAAATACTCACTTATACACGCTGCGCGTCGCTATTATTTTTTAAATTAGTTAAAGAGAAAATACCAAATGAGGTAACAAACAAATTAAATTGTAACAAACGGAAAATAGAAAAAAAGATAAACAAACGAAGTGCATACGATTTGTACATAAATAAGGGCGTTACCATGTATTATCGATTAATGTTACGTAGAATGCGCGAGACCAAAAGCTCGAATTCACATTGCTCTTCTGGCTGATAAGTGATAACGAGTGATTGCGCATCGACGAGAGTTTGACGGATGTTAATCCATACACAAAAAAAGATATGATGACAGTGAAAGAAGAATCGCTGAGAAAAAGACTATGACGTTTCCTTTCCTCGATATCGCCCAATGACTCCTTCATGGTTATTATTGTTTTGGCTTACCACTTCTATCTCTTTACCTAAACACATTTTACATTTTACCTAAACACGCCCTCGAAGTAACAAACGTAAATAACGATAAATAAAAAATACATTCATGTATGCACGAGTGCCGAGGCACATCGAAGAAAAATATATTATACGGATCATGCACTAACACTTCTACCTAACCTTTTTTATCAACATATTCTATTAATTCAAAATTAAACATTCAGACTAGTGTTCGCAGCTCTCAATATTATTGCTGATATGATCTTGTTTGAAATGTCCGTTATTTTCGTAATGAACATGATTACAATATCATCACTTGATGATCTACAACCAAGTTATAAATAATATTTGTACTACGTGAGTATGAACGTATCTATAATGGAAGGAAAGCAATGAGATGCACGTAACAGCGATAACGAAAATAACCGCCATTTTAATTGCATGATCCTTCATTTAGTGCGTGATCCGTACACAGCTTTTTTCGTGCTGAAAAAATTTGAAAAAGAGGACGCAAAGGAGTTTGTAACACCAGCAGACACAGATACAGGCACACAAAACAACTATCATAGCGTATATTTCAAATCTTACATTGCACTGTCTATCGTAGCTAATGCTAGACTTAGCTTGTCCAGACTTAAGTATTCTCGGATGTCGCTCGCAAATTCCGAACTTTTCGTACCTGCGAAACCTTATCAGATTCTCATAACGATATCAGCGAGTTATTATAAGCTGCATGAAAATTCAGGCGATACATTCTCTAAAGAAAATACTATAGAATACATATTTTGCCGACGGCATTAATATTATTTAAATTAAAATTATTATAAAAATCATTTGAGTATTATTGCAATCCTTGTAGCTATAAAGCTAATTCAAGACCCCTGATAAGGCTATGCACCTATAAAAATTCGTGCAGCTTTTATAGCTACAGTTGAATAATTTCTTTGTGTCTCCTCAATTTCCGTGTAGCTATGAATTTCAGCAGCGACATCCGTAAATCACTGGCCGTTAATTGTCGTAGAAACTCTATTGAGAAAAAGTAACACTGAAACACGAACGGATACACGCGCAGATACTTACTGAATCTTCGTAATCCGCTCTTTTTCTCTAGTCTCTTAGCGTATCGTACCTTTCTGGAGAAAGAGAGACAGAGACACACGAATAAAGAAACACTGTCAAGCACGCACACAAATTGCAAAGACACCAAGAACACTCAAACGTACACAGACACACACACAAATAAGAGAAAATGAAGGATACACAGAGGCTGGGTTCTGCGCTTTTTTCGCAGAAATAGTATTTAAAGAAATAAAAATAAAATAACAAAAAAAAATATAAAAAGGGATATTTCGAGCGAAGTATATGTGTACATGAGAGACGTGTCAAGGTTAACATATAAAGGCTAAAAGTTTAAAAGTTCGTTGATCGTGGCTCAGTTCCATCCCGAACTCTCGATTTCTATGTCGGAAAAATAAAGGAAAAAATAAAACTTTAAGAATAAGAATTATGTCGCATACTGTTCTAGGGCCTAAGTATAAGGATAACATTATACCTAACCCTCGACGAGAAGAATAAGAGAAAAAAAGTATTAAAAAAAATAAAAATGGAAAGCACACATTTTGTCTTCACGGCTCAAACGATTTAAGCAAAATAAAGTCTGTATGATGATCTGTAGCGACATCTATTTAGATCTCTGGCTCACTTTCTTTCTGCGCCCGATGATGCATTTTTCATTTGACGTTGCGTTATGTGACTATTATTTCATTTATTATTATTTTTTGCATTTGAATCGAAGTTGCTTCCGAAAAACTTCGAGGGATCAGATGACTCGCGAAACATTGTTCCTTCGTCGTTGTGAGAAGCGATTCGATCTGCGTTTTTCACTAATTTTTAATTTTCTTTGCTTTGTATACCTGTAAGATTTCGTGTATTTCGTTTATAAATTTTAATATTTAAAGGCTAACCGTATAAATGAAAAATAAATCAAATTGTTAATATAAAAATTGTAAAGTGATACTAAACCAAAAAAAAAGTTTTCTTTCACCTTATGTTGATTGGCGACAGCTGTTATTTTGTATTACTTACTTTGCCTTCTGGAACATAAGGATGAAGAAGAAAACAGACATGGTTATCTGCACAATCTAGTTTTCTGTGTCTCTCTGCCTCCGTCCAAGAATTTCCTACTTTAATTTTTACTCGCACACTTTTCAGAATGACCTTTTTAATACAAAAAAACTGAATTACTATTTGATAATTTATTGTAAAACTGTACTATAAAGAGAAAAAAGCTCCCTTAAAAGAGAAACGTCTAAACTGTCAGTCGCTAACTAAAAAACAGATACAAACAATTTAATTATAAAAGATTTACTCCTTTATCGGAGTGAGAATATCAAAAGAAAACTCGGTTACTTCTCGTTTTATTCGCCGCGAGAAAGACACGATTAAAAATGTATGAGCATTCGCTAGATCTTGTACTGACATTGTACTGACATTGTAATTCCCTTATGTAATTACACGCATGCGAAATACAGAAACATATTATTGAAAATATACCTTATTTGTATTACATTTTATTTCATTCCGCACACTCGAATTCCTATTAACCTGTGAAAGAGCAAGCAGCCTTCAGAAATTGAAGGTGGACCCCAACACTGGTCTCCATTAAAATTGCAATATAGACGTTTGAAAAATAACAAATATGGTTTGCTACAAAAAGGGCACAAACCTCGAAGAGAGGTATTTTAATATCGTGACTGTATTTATATTCACTTCAATTTCTTACAAATTAACGAAAGAAAAAAAAACAAATTACGAATTCGTTATATACTGTGTATTACCATGAAATCCTATATCAAACTAAAAATTACCTTTGTTTTCATAAAAAAATGGTTTAAAGAGGACTAAATTAATTTTACTTATGCTTGATACACTGAAGTAAAATAGAAGAATACGGCAGGACATTGATGTTTAATCAGTTTTCTTCAACTTTTTCATTAAATAAGAAAATCAAATTATTTTTTTAAATTTAACATATATGATCTTATTTATAAAATAGGCTTCGCATGTTTGCTGTTATTTAAAAATTAAGTATATTTCATTTTAATCTCATTGGCGAGACTATTTTTTGGCAAATATTTAAGGCCATAAATAAAAGGAGGATTCCGACGAGGTCGGAGTAAAATTAATTTTTTTAAGTAAAACTTCTGATATAAAAAGTGCGAATTATTAAAAAAGAATGATCTCTTTCTTGATGGAAAAGCTAAAAAGATTATTCTGGATCAGTGTTTCGGTGCATTTGTCTATTTCCGTTTCCATGTTCTAAGCAAGGGTCCAATTACCTCCATTTTTTTTATTACAGGTATTTCAGCATACTAAAAAATTATACAAGTTTCATAGATTTACCTTGCGATTTTCATGAACGGCAGTATCCAGGTCCTCCTTTTGGAAATGATGGAGATGAATGTATCTTATTCTGTCATTTTTATTAAACTACTTCCTACGTTATGACAAGAATTTTTAATTTAACTTAAAATTATTTTATATAGTTAATATACTTAATAATCATAATATGATTTCTATGAATTTCAATTTATTTTATGTAACGTACAATAATCAATTTACTATGCAGACATCTAGTATTGTTAAATTTATTTGAAATCCAACAAATACAAATAAAAACTAAGTATTTTATACTATTTTGACTATTAAATGTGAGAACTGTTACGGTGCTGGTGCTTGATAAGTTAAGACAAAATGGTTTCATAAGTATGAATTCAATGGCATTTAGCCTCCTCATACTTAATTATTTGTTGCAGTATATGGGGAAATCCACGAAACCTTTGATCTTTTTGATACTCGATGGTCTACACATGAAAAAAAAATTAAAATCATGTACCAAGCATATATGCCTTTAGATTTACTGCAAAATTGTCGAATCTGATGATATTCATATATACGAAAGTCAATAGAATGTTTCTGGGAGACTTTGTAAAATGAAGAACCTCGAAATTAGTACTTTTTCAAGCGATGCTCTGCAAATTTATTTTTGATTTTTATTCATAACTTTTTGAGGCACGTATGAATCGTTTTGAAATTGAAGTCAGATATACATTTTACAATGACTATTCAAGTTATCTATGCGAAATGAGCGTGCCACTCAACGATTCATAATAATCAGCACTGAAAGTAGCGATACTCAATTTTGGGTAATTAAAAATTTTCGAAGTTTTTAGTTTATAATTTTTTGAGGCATTTAAAATTGAAATGTTGGTTACGCATAACGATTCCTGTTCAAAAAACGAAAAAATCTGTGGTTCCATAATTGATGTGCCATAAAAAATGTTGAAACTGGAAGGCGCTATATTGACGCTCATGCTCGCGTAATTTTTTTTCGAAAACATGTGTTTTCGTTGGCACAGCAGTAATTTTATTTTTATTACTTTAAAACTTCTTGTAATCTATTATACTTCACCACAGTAATCTATTGTCAAAAGCCTCATCTTCACCGATCGATATATCGAACGTTATTGAGGTCTTCGTGAGTGACAATTACGTTGATTTTCCATGAAATATTAAAAATCGTACGAAAATGCAGAAAATTAATATTTCATTATTGCCAAACCGTACTTATGTTGCAAATAAAGGAAGAAAAAAGTATATTATATAAAGTGAGTTTAAAAAAATTATTTCGAAAAATGTGAATATTGTGTTTCTTTTTGTACAATATCATCGAAACATGCCCAAAAACTTAAACATGTGTGCCTCAACATTTGAAATTGGATTTTGTTTTTGTGAAAAATCAAAGGTTTTGTGGATTTCCCCATAATGTACTTTTTATGAATCATTTTAAAATTTATTTACTATATCGAATATAATGTAAGCTCTTTTTTTTAATTAATATAATTAAAAATACGTAAACAGGACTTAAAAATCAAAAATACTCAAATATCTTCAAAACTTAATAAGCAAATAATTGGAAAAAAATATATAGTTCTCCAAATACAAAAATGCTATTTATATGTATATTATTAAAAATTTTGAAAAAATTAGAACAGTCTTACTATTTTTATCGAATTCCATAGATCTATTTTTTTCATAATAGGATATAACGTCCCAATTACTGCGGATGTCCGTATAACTGCGGTATAGATTAAAATAAATAAATCTTAATTGACTTGATTGACAAAAATAGTTCTGACTTCAGACTAGGTCTGATTATTGTTAACAATTATGTATTGACATTGTGTCATTTTATTAGCCTGAAGAGGAGGGCATATGTGAAAAAGCCCTCGAAACGTTGCGAATAAATAAATAAATTACCGCAAAAAATTGGTTCAACTATACTATTTCTTTACGAAAGGTTTTAACTATATTTAGCTACAAAATACATAGTCATACAAGCAAAAAAGAGTCATTTTTATACTAATATTTAGTACATTTCAATGCTAAATTTCATTTACCTATTACTGCTGTACGATGTTTACAATATAGAACTTAACCCCGAAACTAATTTGCATCTAGGCCACTCAAATGATGTAGGAATTCACAAAATTTAAAATGCTATTTGTTTGTATTCTGTCGCAATAGATTTGTGTGAGATTTCTTGTACAATTCAAAATAAATAAATCCGCAGTAATACGTCTGCAGTAATTGGATCTTCTGCTACTAATATCTGATTGATCCACAGCAATGCGTACAAATTGTACTTTTTTATACTTTTTGGCATATTATATTGATTCATTAATATAATATAAATTAAATTTTATGGTTGCAATTCTTTTAATGGTCGAAATAAGAATTTAAGACATAAAACAAAAATGTTGAATTTCTATGGTTTAAATTAACATAACCGTAATATTGCAGTAATTAGGTCCTTTATCCTATCATTTTTTCACTCAATAATACTGTGAATAATTGATTAAATTTTCTTAAGGATTGATAGTTATTAAAAAATCATAATCAAATTTCAAAAAATAATATTTTTAAAAACAACAAAAGAACGATGCAAGTTATTTTAAGAAATAAGGTCCCAAATTTTAGGTAACAAAAAGCTCTTTTAAACACATATTGTAATTTTTTTAAATATCAATCTTGCAACACGCTGCACACATACACATGTTAAAAATGTTTTTTCCATCGATAGCTTCCTCTTCGAAAAGCTGCAAAATATAAAAAATAAAAATAAATATGAATCAAATAAAAAATATAAACAATCAAAATACATTCATAGTAAAGAGTCAAACTGTTGCTAGTATGTTGTAAATATAATGAGAAAATGAGAGAGAACGATCAAAAACTAGTGTCTGATCAAATACAGGTACCGTAACGGAACTTCAAAAACTCTTTTTATGAAGCTTAATCTAACAAGGTAAGAGGATGTATCGGAAAAATTCCTACCTTACCGGTTCTTGCATTTAACGACATACATAAAGATAAAGATTCATTTTTGGAAAATAACTCTCTTTCGCCATCTCGGTAATGATGCAAACATTTCGGAGATAAAATCGCCGTGAATTGCAGACGAAATTTCAACAAACTTGAATCACGTAATGTTTAAATCATTACTGAGATGGCAACAAAGTTTCTTCCAAAAATTAATCTCTATCTTTATACATTTCGTTAAATACAAAAACCGGTAAGGTAGGAATCTTTCTAAAGAAAACATAAATAAATCCCAAATTTGTTTATATAACAGTAAACTAAGTAATTTCAAGTATTTAAAACCCTATCCCATCAGCGACACCTGCGAAGCATTTGCATAGACAACTTTAGAATCGAAGCTTAACTTTATCGATTTTTCATGAAAGTTGCAGCATTATCATGTAGCAGCAATCGATGGGACTTGAGCAAAGAGCAATACGCCGTTTTCCATAACATTTTATTTGAAAATGTACAGAGGTCACTATTCATTATAATTGCCTGACTGCCCATGAACCACCTGTGCTTTATCATCAGAAGGCAAAGCTTACATCTTACTCGCTTGAACAGCAGATCAGTTGTGCAGGAAGAATTCTACTTATACAACGATAGGGCATATTACGAAGAACATATTTGTGAACTCAAATTTGGTGTTACTGTTGGAAATTTATGCTCGTGGGGCATAAAAAATTATTTATTTATTTATTCACACATTACATAGGCCTGGTATAATAGAAAACTAATGTGTAAACAGACAAAAAAACTATATATTTTCAATGAACATACTATTCTTTATAAATGTATGATGTAATAATGATAAGTATATTACATTTGAATATACTTATCAAAATTATGATTTTTTGTTAGTAGTTAGATTAAATACAACTCTTTCTTAAAAAATATTCAATATACATTTTTAAGTTTACTTTTAATAGTTTCTTTTTTTCTTATTTTTTTATTATTTTGAAATCAATTGGTAGTACTTTTGTTTGCTCACTACTAAATGACTTTATCATTTCTAATAATACAATACTTTCGTTACTATAGTAGTGCTTTCTAAATTTAGATGTCCATCAGAAATATAATTATAGAGGCACATAATGGGTGCAGGTTATTATCAAGGTTTTCATAATTATTCTTAGAATTCTGTTTTGTATATTATGTAGTAATTAATTGTATTACTATAAACCCCACTCCATGATATATTACCATAATTATAAATACTATGAAAAAAATTATTAGAATGATAAGAGTGAGTATAGTTACACAATTCGAACTTGAGAAAACATTAATTAAGTACTTAGCATATTTATCACGCATTCAATGTATCACGTTCAACGCGCTCTTCCATTATATAATCAATAATCTAATTGTATTCCTAGATGTTTCCAATAGTCTAGACTTTATTTTTACACAGGGTTTTCTACAACAAGTGATAATTAATTTAAAGCCATTAGATAGGAAATAAAAGTTTTAATGAATTAAGGATATGAGCTAACGGTTCGCAGATGTAACTATTAATTTTTCCGAATGTTTTCATATTTATTCCATCCATGCCAACAGACTTATCTTTCATTTCATATTCCGTTACGGACTCAGATTTTAATCACTTAAGAGCACCATGCTTACATGCTTATGTCTTGATATCAATGAAATAACAGCTTAAATCTTACTTTACCATAAGTTTTTTCGTACATTAATGTTTCAACTTTCATTAAATGCAATGAGTATTTATGAGTAATCTATAATAAATTTATGATAATTGTTTTAAATTGCATATTTAAGAATTTTAAATTGCTTTATAATAAATATATTAGTAAATTTGACAATTAATAATTTCTTTACATAATTAAAAAGTTTCACAACTACTTGTTCTTGCTAAACGCAGTTACACACATAAACATCAATTTTCAATCCTTTTCTTTTCTCACTTGTTGAAGTTAAAGTTCTTATTTTTTGTTTTCCCTGTTAATTCGAAGATTATTTTTATTTTTAATTGAATCTTCTTATACTCTAAAGAATTTTATATTTTTCTCATGTATGAAAAACTAATCAAATATGTGCGAAAAAAATTCGTCACTCAGCTGCAAACTCACAGATGTCGCTGACCGCCTGACTAAACGCAGAACCGAACCACTTGCGTTTTATCATCGAACATAAACTTACTTCTCCCTGCATTGTTTAACAGAAAGTCGAGCTCGGCTTTCGGGATAAAAAAGATCTAGTGGAATAATGATCCTCCAATGTTTTTGAACCAATAACAAAAAGTCATTGACGCAATTTCCTTTTGTGCGCTGGCGTCTTTCTCTCGCTCCGCTTTTAAAGTATCCCTTGGGACTCATTGCATAATAGCAATTGTGTAATCTACTGGACAATCCCGTTACGCAATTGCATTGAAATTAGACGCACAATTACGCTGAATAATTACTGCGCACTCATAGCTAAATTATTCGTAGGTGCTGTACATAATAATGTTGATATTTGAATAGAAATTTGAATGTTGCTATAATGTATTTGGTCGAAAGGAAAGTCATAGTTTATTCATTTCAATTAACTGTGCAACGAGTTAGTAATAAAATTAATAGAATCTTAATCGATTGATATTTTGATTCTAGATTGAAATTTTGAGCGAATCTAAAATAAAAATCGACCACGATCAGAATCTACATTCCTGCTAAATTGTGCAAGTGTCTCAGATCTAAAAATATAACATTTGCTTTAGGAAAATAAATTTATAAAAAAAAAATGAAAGTTCAAATTTATTGCAATAAGACCTCAAGTGCATTTCACAAAAGAAGGTGGAGCGATTAAAGGTACGCAGCAAAGCCTCATCGCTTACAGTAACATCATCATTTACATTCCAAAGGAGTTACGGCACTGCAACCCTAATCGTTTCTCTTCTGTAACGCACGAAATAAGGGGTAATTACCTCCAAGTTCACGTCACGGCCGCGAGAGGGCGCCAATCCTTCGACTCTATTATTTCTCACTAACCTCTCCTCCTTCGTGTGTTTCTTTCCCTCTCCCTTTCTCTCCCTCCCTCTCTCTCTCTCTCTCTCTCTCTCTCTCTCTCTCTCTCTCGCTCGCTCGCTCGCTCTCTCTTTCGCTCTCTCTCTTTCTCCCTCTCGCGCACTTCCCCTCACATCTCTTTGATCCAAAGCTTGAGCCACAAAAAACTCGCTCCTTCGTTGCGTCGATTCGACAACTGGAATTCAACTCAAGCTGACCTTTCGTTTTATGTTTATTCTCTAGGACAGTGGGGAATCGAGAAGTGCGCTGTAAAAAATTCTCTCTCTCTCTATCTCTCTCTCTTTCTCTCTTGCATGTGTATTGGCACGTATAGCCCCATATATCGATCGTCACAGTCTCGATGTAGCAGCAGCAGTGAGGCACCGATTGTACCAGCAAAAAGAAAACGCGCGCACGTCTCTGCATGAGTGTATATGTGCACTCATGGAAAACTCGAAGATGAAGGACGACTGTGTTGATCTATCGATAGAATAGGTTGAGTGACTCTGTTACAGCTACCACAAGGAAATGTAGTGGTGTATCTCTATATGTGTGTGTGTGTGTGTGTGAGTATGTCAGTGTATATTTTAAGGGTTGGGTTATCGTTATACTGAAGATCGATGGGAGGGTATAGAAAACTTTTTTCTTTGTACGATTTCTAGAGAGAAACCCATACATCCTTTTAAATATTAATTCTTTTAAGCGAAATGTTTTTTGTGGAATAAAAAAAATTAGATTTTGCAGAAATAATATAATAAATTGTATTCTACTTAAAATTAGAAACTGGTTTGAACTATGTTACTCACATGATTGACTATCGGAAAAGATGTTATAATATTCAAATTTTTATATTATTTTCATGTTTTAGGTGATAAATTCGATACTTAAAACTTATAATCATATATAGGGTATTTTTTACATACAACGTGGTGAATCTCATCTAACATATTTTATTTGCATGCTTTGCAATTTCATGAAATCAAATAAAAAGAAATGTAAATAAAAAAATTATCTTTATAAAAAATACAAAAATTATGAGTTTGTTCATTTTATCCTATTAGTTGTCCCGCCTTCCTGTATACATTCCCAATAAGCTAAAATATTTTTTTTAATTCATAAAGGATTCTTTTTGAATTCTTTTTTTTAAAGAAGAATTACAAAAGTATTCTAAAAGTTAGCTTATAGCAACGAATGTCCGTTATATTTATTTATTTAAGAGTTAATAAAGTATTCTCTTGTCCAAATCAGTGCGAGGAGAACGTTGCAGCCAAAATTAACGCAGTATATAATAAAGAATTCTTTTAACATAAAATGTTATAATAAATATTTTCTCTTTTTTTGAATAGTTCGACCACTAGTACACTTATATATTTAACATATACTTAATAGAATCGCATTTTGAATTATAATATTATATATCGCATAAACGCTTCACAAATTAATCGCAATTAAATTTAAACGCTTAAAAAAATTTCCCCCGATTGGGATTCGAACCGGCGCCCTCGGGGTACCACGCATGTACCCGATCGGAAAGCGAGTTAAGGCGTTCATCAGGGCCAGTTCAGTAGCCTTACGCCAAATATCAGGTCCTGACATGGCACCTGACCAGGTCCTAGAAAGTCGCGTAACGGGGCGCGAATGAGGCCCTGATATCTTTACTGCTATTTTTCAGTTTTTGTTAATTTAACTATTTCAGCGATTCGTAAGACAGTAAATGTATATTCGAGTCTTAACTGCAAAAAGAGTTCTTTGTTGCTATTATAAAAGCCTATGTATTAAATACTGCATTTCCAACATTTTCGCTTGAATTAATCCTAACCTACAAAATAAAACGACATGGACGCTTAGTATCTATTAATAT
>UELU01136333.1:0-19048 GCA_900490025.1 Megastigmus dorsalis | reverse complement strand
GGGGGGGGGGGGGGGGGGGGGGGTGGAAAGAGAAATCGTCGGGGGTCGCTGCTGCTGCTTCTCTCACTCGCTCCCTCGCAATTTCGTTTCGCCTCGAGTTTACGCAGACTTACGGGGTTACTTCGTCGACGGTTAGCTCGTAAAGCCCCGATTGCAGACCACGCGGGAATACGGCGGGGAGAAAGAAAACTTGACGTCGGGGGCAATAGAGAGCAAAAGAGACCATTGCCAAGGGGGGGCCAAGAGAGAGAAAGAGCGAGAGGGGCACTACCACGAAAAAAGAACGAGAGCGAGAGAGAGAGCGAGAGAGAGAGAGAGAGAGGATGGACCCAACTATCATATCTCGCGTTACCTCGCGGCTCAATCTCACCACCTGTTTTATTATATATTCCCTTGAAATAAAACTTTTTTTTTCTGTTTTTTGCTTGTTTTTGTTCTCCTCCGCGCGTCGGTGTGCGCGCCACAGTAAAAAAATATTTCTAAACTTTGATGCATGGCCGGGTCGTGATTAAGTTTTACGCCTTTACCTACTTGTGTACATTCTACCTGAAAGATTAAGTATGAATAATTAAATCAGCATGCGCCCGGATTCGCAGCTCGAGATTCAGTATACCGGCAACGAATTTTTTTACACTTCTATTTTAAGGAATTAAGGAATATGAAATAGAAACAACGAAATGCAAAAGAATCACCTCTTACATCCAAATCGATCATCGCAGCCGATCTCATTGTGAGCCATGCAAAAACGGTAGAAAGAAAATTTTGTTACATTAAATTTCATTGAGCGCGCACGTCTCGCCATTTTTTGTGCCGCGAGGAAAGGAAAACCGGCCTATCCCTCGTTTTCTCGGCGCCCCGCGTCTCGGCGCCGTACGCGTTTTATATTTTATGAATTTACCGCTCGAAATAAACATCCGCGACAAAAGTACGCGCAGACGAGCACAGCCAAAGAAAAAGAAGGAGATATAGAGTAGTAAGGTCTCCTTGTGGGTGGCTGGCTTCTAATCAAAGAACAGCAGCAGCGGCTGTCCGCATACGCTTCCTCTCTCGCGTTTAACTACGCAGTCCGCGTCTGGCCGTAACGAAATAAAAGGACTAGTCGAGAGAGGAGAGGAGAGAGCCGCAGAAAGAGAGACGACATCTGTCGGTTCTTTTAATTACCGCGCTCAAACGTGTATAACGCGTATACGTAATGCGCGCCAGCACATGCACATCAGCAGCATACACATATCCAGCTACATCCTTTTGTTGGCCATTTTTACGATTCCTCCCGGTCTCCAGGGTTTCGTCACGTTCCTCTCGCGTCCGGCCTCGATATCTCGCTAAAGACGCGACATCGCTAAAATTCTCCCGCTCTTCTAATTGAATCGGCGCCTCCTACCATGTTGTCCTTCTCACCATCGATCACATCGGTGAGCAGAGAAAGAGATAGGGCAGAGAGAGAGAGTCAGGGCGCAGAGATCGGAAACCGCGCGCCAGGAAGCTGTAGGTGCGCGTATATGTATGTGCGTGTAATAGCGAGGCCGAGACGAAGGGTCTCTGGCGCTTGTGAGTTCCGGCGACGGCAGTGGCGGCGGCGGCTCTGAAAAGGCTATCCTCTCCTGGAAGGCGCGAGCGGCGGCGCAGCTCCGGCAAGAATTAACGGGCTTAGTTGGCGGCGCAGGTGTCGCGCTCTCCGCTCGAGAAGGAGCCGCCGCCGCCGCCGCCGCCTCGCAGATGAATTACGACGGGAGCGTCAGCCAGTGTGCCTGTAGTCATTATATTTTGCGCAACATCCCGATTTTATGGGCCTCCTCCTCCTCCTCCTCCTCCTACTCTGCAGCTTTGCTCTCTCTCTCTCTCCCTCTTTCTCTCTCTCTCTCGCAACTCCACGCGCACCTCACCTTACACGCGCGCGTTCCGACGTCCCGCCTGCACATGTATAATAGAGGATGCAAAATTTTCTCTCTCGCGCACTTGCTCTACCCTGTGTGTGTGTGTGTGTGTGTGTGTGTGTGTGTGTGTGTGTGTGTGTGTGAGCGAGCGAGTATGGGAGATGGCGCTGGATTTGCGAGCGGTACGCGCGTGCTTTGCGAGGCTCGCCGAACGAACGAATGACGCGGGCTTGGATGACTGGATCATCGGCGAATTGTTATAGTAGCAGTTTTGAGGGTCCAAGTGCAAACGAGTCTTATTGAATAACTTGAATCCTTCCATTCATCGCATACGATAAGAATGATGAAACATCTGTTAAGGTCTCGATACCAAAGGCAAATACAACTTTTAGGTTCAAAGAATTCTATAAAAATTCGAACGTTTAAAATTTTTTTATCAAGTAGATACATACTAAGCCCAGTAAGGCAAATTATAGGCTCCTAGAATTATGCTATGCTAATCTCACTAATATATCTAATCTTTATAGTTTGTCGTAAATTTTAAATATTTCATGCGGTGCAGTTAATGTACAACGCAAAGACGATACGCACCGATTCCGAATGTTCAATCTTTCACCCTGTATAGCCAAGGCTAATGTTTGATAAGCCATTATTAATTCGGTGGCGAGAGAATGCCAATATACGCGCGCGAGGCTCGAGTGCAGCGCATCAACGGCAGGTGGCCTAACGAATTATGCCTAATCTATGCGTCTAATTATCATAATGTCCTCCTCGTTATATCGCCTGCGGCTTGCGACGCCTCGCGCGCGCTCATCCTCCCCACCCTCTTTTCCCCGTCCACGGCTTTCTGAAATCACTGCTCCCATATATATCGCCTCCTTTCGAACCTTGTATAAAGACCTTCGCTTAAACTCGACTTATCCTCCCCGCGAGGAACAAAACAAATAGATTGCATAAAGTCCCGGATATTACGATCGCGATATCGCTTCATTATAATATTTTTAGCGAATTCATGCAGAAAAATGAGATATTGCGCTTGATACATTTTTTGCAGGGTAAGTAATAGCGAGAAGCTATATTAATGTTTGGAGCGTGAAAAAAATTTCAAAGCTAAGTTTACGGGTCAAAGAAAAGCAGAGAAAAGTGCCGGGACGAGCTCGTATAGAAGAAGTAAAAGAGCCATTACGCGATTATACACGTGCAAAATAGGATCGCAAAGTCCATACGAGTGGCCGGGAGATGTAAGAGCCGCGATAAAAATGAGAATGAGAGAAAGTGTGTGTGAGAGAGAGAGAGAGAGAGAGAGAGAAAGAAATAGAGAGAGGATATCCGAGGAAGGAGATGGCGATTATCCTAGGCATCACGGCCCATTTACCTCCGGTAAGCCATATTTCTAATTACTTTCCGACGCGCGCGCGGCTCGCTCTCTTTCTCCCGCCTTCTTTCTCCGAGACACGTCGCTCGCCTCGACGCCACCATCTCCAGCGTCGTCGTCGTCGTCGTCGTCGTCGTCGTCGTCGTCGTAGTCGTCATAGTCGTCTTCCTCATCCGAGGATAACGATTGCGAGAAAAATTCGCGCGCACGCCGTGAACGTATAAAAGACGAAGAGTGAGAGAGAGAGAAAAAGAGGGAGAGAGAAAAAGCAGCAACGCGACGAAGGACTTTTAAGCAGAAAGAAGAATGTAAATATTCCGGTGAGAAAGAGAGTCGAGTCTCTTTCTATCTGCAGCGCGCGCTTAGGAAATAAAATAAAAAGGGGGCAAAGGTAAGAAATGTAAGAAAGGAGAGAGTGAGAGAGCGGGAGAGATGAAAAGTTTGAAAGTTCCGGGGGTGAAATAAAAAGGAAACTTATTGCGGGTCGGGACTATCGCGCGAATTAAAGAAAACCAAAAATTTCGGAAAGTTATTCAATTGCGAAGTTGCTGGGGGAATAGCCGCTTCACCCCAGCTCGCTCTCCCACACCGCGGGGTCAAGCCTCGTAATTTAACTTTTTATCGAGTCACACTACATCCTCCCATCACCGTCTTTCACTCTTTCGTTATACCTAGCTTTATTTATACCTCGCGCTCTTGGAAAAATTACGGCCAAAGTAGCTGATCGAATTTTCCATCCTCGGTCGTAATTTTACAGCGCAAATCGCTCGTTTTCTTCCACCCGAACTTTGGCCGTCCGTTTCAATCGAATCTCGAAAAAAATATAAACTACAACTCGTATTAATTGGAGGTCAAAAGTGATTTACTCGCGGTGTAGGATTTATAACTGACGCAAGCCAAGCGAGGAGGAGAGAAAATGGGAAGGCGAAAAAACCAGCGGAGAAGGAAAGGAAATCAGTCGTTAATCTCGCGGTGCCGCTTATACTTTCGCGAAATCAGGCCATCGTCCCAAACTGTTTTCACGCTACATTGGCTATGCCCCCCCCCCCCTCCCTTCTTTTAAGCATTTTTTATCGTATTACATTTCCGCGGCTATTCCGATTATCGTTTTCATTATAAATTACTGACTTTCCTATGTACCAGGAAAGCAGCAAATTTGTATACTTGAATCCCGTGTTTTCGCTCTTCTGCATTCTTACTATAATAAAGTATCCAAGAAAGTCAAATGAATTTCATTGAAATCTGAAAAATATCATTTTTTCCTACCTCGATTCAATAAGTATACTCATAAGTTTTGTCAGTCGTCCATATACACGCCTACTCTGAAAGTCAGGCACCGCAGCGCCGCGAATTCTGGCAAGTAGGCGTCCAAACCCAGAAAAAAAAGAAATGTTGAAAGTACGTCGCTCCGCCAGGGTTTTTCCGAGCTTCGAGAGAAAGAGAGCTGCAAAGAGGCAGCCTTCTGACATGGCATTGCCCCCCTAGAAAGACAAAAGACTAGGGCGGGGGAGAGGGGGGGGGGTAAGAGGAAGGGGTTAAATTCTTCCCTTTCCGCCGGTTCTGCTGCGTACACTCCTTTGGTCGGTATCGCAGCCCCTTTGCAAGCCGTGGGTTAATATATTTGTGTTGGGAAATTATTTTTAATTTCCAGACGGGAAGGGCCGAGGAGAAGGAAGAGCTCGGCCAAGCAGGGAAAAAGCGGGAGGTTATAGGGAGACCAAAGCGAGAGAGAGAGAGAGAGAGTCGAGCCGCTCGAGTGCGCGACACGCTCGCGTAAGAATTTCTTAATTAGATTGGAGCTGCGTGTGGCCACGCCGGCAGGTGGGCTTCTTTTGTTTAAACGCCGGCAGTTGCCGTTGCCGCTGCTGCTGCGACGGTTCATGAACTTCCTACTCGAGTGGAGATGTGGCCTTTGACGTAGCAGCAGCAACAGCAACAGCAACAGCAGCAGCGGCAAGGAAGGAGCAAGAGCTGCGGAGCCGTTTAGAAAGGATGATATTCGGAAAAAGAGCTCCTGCCGCCGCCGCCGCCGCCGCCGCCGCCGCCGCCGCTGGCCCCTTTCTTTATTTCTCGCTCTCTTTCTGTGCACAAAACGGAAATCGCATTCTTCCTCTCAGCCACGCGTGCGTGTGTGGAGGCAGGCTCGACTCGCAGCTCGAGCTTTGACGGACAGCCTCCGCGGCGTATTAAATAATTCCGGGAGGATGCGCCTCTCTCACTCCCCCTTTTTGCGGAACAGCCTCGCGGCCCCGTGCGCCCCAAGTACAAGTGCACGCACATCTCCACCCTCTCTGCCCTCTCCTCTCCCTCTCTCTCTCTCTGATGAAAGGCAAAACGCGGCGCTGTGTGTGTGTGTGTGTGTGTGTGCCCGTAAGTTGCGCGCGAGCCGTGCGGGGTGGTGGGGACCTTCCTTTCCCTTTGTCCAATTTATTATTCTCCAGGAAATTATGTCTCGCGGCGCAAAGAGTGAGAGAGACAGAGAGAGAGAGGAGATAACAAATTTTATTGTCCAAGGACGCGTTATACGTGCATGTGGAACCGCCCCGCATGATGTGTGCGAAAAAGACAGCGAGAGAGAGAGAGAGAGAGAGAGAGTATGCCCGCTGCTGCTTTCGAATTATCAACGCCGCGCGAGTTGCAAAACTAGCGCAACGCCGGCTGGTACCCCCTTTATATTTACCGGCTGTATTTTCAAATTCAAATTGTTGCCGCATCGTCTGTAAGATAATTCGCTCTATGTGCGGCGCGCGAGTCTGCAGGTAGGCATATGACTGCGGTGTATGTGCGGGAGGTCGATTCCTGATGCGGGAAACGAGCCGCGAGACTCGTTTGAAGCGCGCGACCTCTCCTCAACTCTCCACGGCAATTGTCCTTACAGCGAAATTAAGTTATTTGGAGCCGTAGCTCGATTCTATTTTTAAGCATCGATTCCCGCTTTTTCATATTCTACTCAGAGTAAAATAATGAGTCGTCGTTTCAAATTTCATTGTAAAAATAAAACAATTGATTTTGGGTTGTTATAATTAATTGGCCAACTATTAGAAGAATGCCAGCAACAATAGGAATAAAAATAAGTGGATTGCCATGAAAAGTGTATGTGAAATCGATGCTATATTATTTAGAGTATAGAAAATTGAAATTAAAAAATTAATCCCATCACTGGTAAGGTAAATTAAATAAAAACTCTATTGAAAATTAAGGTCTTACTATCTTCTCTACATCTATTTTCCTTAAAGAGGATACCCACGAAATTGGAATAAAACGTAGAGTAGGGGCAACGTACGAACCCTATACGTTATTACTTAGAGCATCAAGACATTAAATTTAAACAAAATTTGGCTTTACTCGAAGGGAACTTTGAAAAAAACTTGATGGAAAATCAGTGTCCTTCTATACTTGTCTGTTTCTACTTCCATGTATTAAGCATAGGGAATAATCAACTCGAATTTTTTCATATATTTCCCTTCAAATAAGAGTTTTTTTTTTTTTTTTTAAATTAAATATCGTTTTATACTCGAAATGATAGTGCAAGTTTCATATGTTGCCCTTACAATTGTTTTAATGACCAGCTTTGGTTTTTGTACAATGTTTGTACTCAGCTTCTTCATAAATTGTACCTTTTCCGTAAATATGAATATACCTTTTGTTCCATAACTCGCCTAACTTTAAAAAACAAAGACTCGTCCTCCGTAACAGAACTTTATAATAACGTTAAGTCAAACCTCACCCACACAGAAAATCGGTTCAACTGTACCGAAGAAGAAGCACATATAGAAGTGAGATAAAGTATAGATCCGTGCGACCGGTCGCTGCTCACGGTGGAAAACGAAGCATCAGCAGCAGCAGTCGCGCGTCTGACGAGATATAAATTTTGATAATTCCAAAATTGTGACGGAAGGAAGAAAAATTCGCGACAGAGAGAGAGGGAGAGAGAGCAGAGCGGAGCGGAGCAGATAGGCGCGTGCGGTAAGCCACAGAGAAGGTGGAGGAGGAGGAGGAGGGCGAGGGCTCGGAAAAGTGGGAATAAATCGCGCTGACTTTGTCAACACGCGTCGCTGTTTCCGCGAAGCGCGCGCGCGCGCGAGAGAGAGAGGCCGAAAAACGATAGCCGCAGCGGTGACCAACGCCGCCGACGCCGAGGCCGCCGACGCCGAGGCCGCCGACGCCGAGGCCGCGACCGCCGCGCTTTTGACTGGCTACGCGTGTGCATACATTTTTATCAATTATTAAGAACTCTCGCCGCGGCTCGTGCAGCCGGCCTGCCTTTCTCCCTTCTTCTTTTTTCCATCCGCGCGCGGCCCAGGCTATACCCTTCCTTTTCTTTCTCTCCGTTTCATTTTTCACTCTGTCCCTCTCTGCCTCTCTGCTTCTCTCTCTTTCTGCTCCTGCGCGACTGTATAGCGCGTGTATATGCGTGCCGGGGACATTAATAACAGCCGAGCTAACCAGCGGCAGCGGCAGCAACACCACCACCGTCCTCCCCTCTCGCTCCTCTGGACACACACGCGAAAGTACGAGTAATAATAAAATATACGAAATGCGGGCAGCTCGCAGAGAGAGAGAGAGACAGCGGTGGCACATCTAACTCAGAGCGCCCCCCGTGTGGCCTATACGCCGCGGCGGCTTCCACCCCGTCGACGACTGCAGGCCCGAGGGTAGCTGCTGCTGCTGCTGCTCGCCGAGTTATACTTCAGCCTTTGTCGCTCCTCCGCAAACGGATAATACGCGGATACCGCGATAAGATGGATGACTGAGATTTTTTAAAATAACGTTTTTACGGCTCATCCGCGTCTGCATCCGGCACCGACGCCACCGACGCCACCGACGCCACCGACGCCACCGACGCCTGTACCCCTCCTCCTCTATCATGTGCGCAGCTCTTCTTCCCTTTTTTTACCCTCTTCTTCTTCGTGCGGTACACGCGTTAATTTTATTATATAAAACGCGGGTAAAAGGTGATGCCGGACTTGAAGAGCTGGCCCCTTTCGAGACATTTGTATTCCGTTGTGAGATACGAGAGGGGGATGGGGCTGATTTTATTCCCGATGCGCTGCCTCATTTCTCTCGCCTTCCGCTTCACGACCCGTTATCTCGGCGACTTTTAAGTCACGCTTTTCTCTCTCTCTCCATTCTAATTTGATGCCTGCATCAGGGGACGCTCGTTTTCAAACACTCTAGACCAGATTTTCATTTGACTTTGCACTTACCGTTGTATACTATACCTACTATTATAGTTATTAGTAGGCCAAGTATTCGGACTAGAAAATTTTGTAATATTGAAATATGAGTGTACGAGATTTTCATTTTATTTTTAATCTTTCATTTTATTCTCATGTTTGACTAAAAGTGTTACTACCTATATAAAATTCGAACAAAGAAAATAGCAAGTGAAAAGAGCAATTCTTTAAATAATACTTTTAACGAAATTCCACCCTATATACAATATAGCTAGTATTAAAAAGTAAAAATCTCAAAGTGCAGGTATGAAAAGGCGGGAGAGCGATTGCAGTTCCGGGTCAGCACACCTACACCCGAATCCTAACCCAATGACATTAATTTGAAGTGATGGGCGTGGCCACCGCATCGCAACCCTTATTATATATACCCCGCAAGACCTCACTGCAATCTCAGCAGAATACACATACGCCGAGAGGTAACAGCGGCGAAGCTCGCATAGAGTAATGGATTATAATTACCGGTATTTTATTTAAAATTCCAGGCGAGCTGCGATTATCTCGCGGTCCCATTGCCCGCACACACACATGCACACACTGGCACACACTGGCACACACTGGCACACACACAGACACACACAGGTGGAATTTAAATCGTTCTCTCGTCGTAAGGACAAGAGCTGTGCCCGCGCGGCGCAGGAAAATGAGAGGGAGGACGAGAAGCATGCCGCTGCATCTGTCCGCGAGAGCAGCGGACACTCGCCTACAATCTCTTCTTTTTACGCCAGAGCAAGAGAGAGAGAGAGAGGGAAGAGCTTCACCGACGCGAGAATAACATTTGCAAAACTCACTGTACCCTCGAGCGCGCATATGCTGTGTTTTCCATGAGGAAAATTTTAAAATTACATTACTTTCGGTTTTTCGTGTACGGACAAGAGGGGGAGAGAGAGAAAGAGAGAGAAAGAGCCGTCGCGCCCGGTCTGCGCTTCTCGTACTGCGATGCTAATGTCTCCGGAGCCGATTGCTAACGTAGAGAAAGAAATTTATAGGCTGCTTGACCCTTGACCTACATTTTATTATGATTGATCGTGAAAAATTAATGATATTTTATAGAAGTATTTCTAGTATGCAGGAAAACTCCATAACATAATTAAATTTACGTAAATTTTTACGTTAATTTATACGTATTTTATGTAGTAGAAAAATATTTAGATTTATTTTTAGATTAGGGTTTAAGTAGAAATATTATAAAAATTATACAAAAAATAAGTTATTAAATAACATGTAGGGTGATACGCAGAATTTTTACATTATCTTAAAAAATATGACTCTATATTCATTGAAAATATGCAACTACCAACTACCTTAAAATACATCTATATCTATGGTTTTACGAGTTATTACTAAAATATTTAATAATGCAAGTTATCTAAACCTTTGTCTTTTAAATTTTTTCAATAAAATTCTCTGGCTTTTATTTAAATTTTTACAAGAATATCATTATTTTTTATAATTTATTGTCTGTATTTCATCAAAGTCAAAAATCAAACAATTACTATGATCTCTCTATGACATTTCAGAAGTCACAACTTGGATGGCTCCTGCTCTCAGTTGTCAACGTCGGAAGTTCGAAAAGCTCGCTGGCATCCAGGTTCGACGACAGACTCCCACTTGGTGGTACTTACCTCGGACAACATCTTCCAGTGAGTAAACTATTCTATAATGCGTTTACGAAAATAAGCACACATTTTGCCGTTAAACTGAACTTTACAGGCTATACGAGTGTGAGATCGGAGATTCGCCAAAATTATTAAGAACTTGGAAAGTGGGTCCGAGTTTGCATTCTCCTTCGAAAATTCCCAATTTCACATCGCTAGGTGACACCGCGGTGGATTTTGATTTTGCCACGCCGACCGCCAAGCAGAATAACGACAGAGATATTGATGTATGAGTTTTTTTTTTAAGTTCATTTCCAACCAAATATTTAAGCTATGATTACAACAAAACTACTTTAATTATTAAAAAAATTGTTCATTTAATTAAAGATATTAGGTTAGATTTAAGAATTTTAGAGTGATAACTTTTTTATTTTATTTTTTTTTTATCTAATTAGGGTTTTTATTGCTATACAAAATACATAGAAAAGTACAAATGAGGTAAATAATGGTACGTCATTCAAACCTTCAGATTACATTGTTGGAAAAATGACAGTATGTGTCCGCACCCAGTTAGTTACATATGGTTTTACCAATAATACAGCAATACTAAGCGGAAAAATTATTTCAAGTTTGTATAATTTGAAGAGTAATAACTTCTTCTACCTAGGATATAGAATAAATAAGCAAAGACATCGATTTACATAACAATGAATAGAAAGAATGTAAAATTAATTAAAACTTTTATCGAGAGTATTGTAAAAGAGTACCGTAAATAGTTATTATTTTGAATATTAAAATTAATTATTTAAAATGTACTATTAATGCATTCCTACGATGTTTATATACTTAATGCATGGTGTATTTGATTTTAGATAAATAAAATCTCATGGAAAGAAATTGAGTGGCCAATTTTAGTTCTTCGTGGCAATGGCGATGTCCTCATTGTTCGTGGCAACGTATTGATAAAGTTTGTTTTCAATCTTGCACCGATAGAAATACTTTTAAATCAACAAAAATAGTAATTAATTTATAAATTTCACACAGCTACAACAAACCTGTCGTTTTTGGAAGCTTGTCTATGTTTCCTGCAACCGTTGACAATTATGGAATAGAGTCGTGTTCAATTATGTGCTTACAAACCACTCCTCCAATCGTAATTATTGCATCTTGTATGGGAAAAATATACCATGCAATTTTATTGAACGAGAACTTGGATGAGGACGAGAAGAAGGTAGTATAGTCGCATCAAATTACTGGTTATTAAAGACTATTTATTTATGAAAATAATACATGAATATGGACTTTTTCACAGACGTGGTCTCAGTATGGCTCGACCTACAGTCTTCACACTCCAGAAGAAGCTTTATACGTTTACGAATGCATCGAAATGGAATTGGGACTCTTCTACACTGATAATGATAAGAAATATACATGCCCTATTCATTTGCACGGTGATCGAGAGAATCGGGGAAGGTACGAATTTTTTTAGCATTTCTATTAACATTGAGATTTTTTTTCTTATAATATATTTGATGACATCGTTTAGATATTTTTGTTCTCACAACGCCGGAATTCATCTTGTAAATGTCCCAATGGTTACACAACTCGATGATTATGTCAATGCCAGTGACGGTAATTTTAACATCTTTATAAATAAAACATACATTGAATTTCTTTTTTTTATAATCTAATTAAACAATATAAATGTATAGGAAGCGTCGATCTCTACCTTCCAAATCTTATAAAGCAATCAAGTGCTCAATATCTCGTGAGCACACGCACCAAGTATACAGGAAAAGAGGAAGCCACGCCAGTTCTCGGATTCGGATTGCTCCAGGAACCCTGCATCCTGATTGCTTTGCTTCATACCGGAGTAGTTATCAATATCTCCGTCGTCGATTTTTATTACATACCGAAAATTGAAACGACTGCTCCCGCACAAAGCCCTAGCAAAAAAGTTGGTTCATAATAATATACTTATTTTTACTTTCACATTACATTTGTTTAAATTATGATTTTGTTTATTTAGATAACTAAAGAGGCTTTCGATTCTTATATAAAAGCACTACTGAAAAGGGAAGCGTCTCAGCCAATTACGATGATTGGGTTGCGAACGAATCTTACGACTCGTGAATGTTTAGAGGTATTTATGAATTGTACATAAATTATAAATTTCTTTTGTCAATATGATTTCTATAATGAATTTAAAAATTGTTAGCTATTATATCACGCAACGTCAGTATTCCGTAAACAACATTTTATTCATCACGATAAAGTTCGAGAGGAATTCGTCAAGAAAGTGCGAACTCTGAAAACGTTAAAGAATCATCAGTTAAAAGAACTTGAATGCTTGAGCGAAATGAAAAGGTACTTGCATCAAAAAGCTGAAAGCTTAGCTGAAAGATACGAAGATATAAAAGATAAACAAGAAGAACTTGCCCGAAGGTAATATTTTCTAAAAATTTAGCTAAACCAAAGCAGTTATAGCTGTTTTGAATCTTTTCATAACAATTATTAAAGTACACAACTTGATCGAAAATATTGAATTTACAGAGCAGAGGAAGTTCTTAGATTGGTATACTTGAAAGAGCCCAATATGAATCCAGTCGAACGAGCCGAAGGTGAAGAGATCAAGAAGATGTCAGATAAAGTGAAGGAATTACAAATTCGTCTGCAACAATTAAAAAAGAAAAAAATCTCTAATCTAGCTTTGCTGAATGACGTTGAAAAGAATCAGGAACAAACAGAAATTGTTTTCAAGAAATCGCAAATGGAGACAATCACCAAAAATCTTACTCAAGTGTAAGTTTTCATTAAAATTTATTAAAAATTAACTTTACTTTTTTAATTGTTTTGATTGTATTTAATGATTTGTATCGATTGATTTTAGGGGGAAAGACATTGCTGAGTTGATTCATCGTGCAAAAACGCTTCAAGATCAAGTAGACTTGTAATTTATTATGAATTATTCAGTTAATTACATTTTTATATTTCATGAGAGAAAACAAATATCATTTTATAAATCCTATAGGTTTTATCCACTAGATTATAAGCTGCAAAGAATTATGATTATTTACGAATCTAAACTTTAAAATAATATGCAATAATTTACCAGATTTGTAGCAGTAATGAACATCATCAATGAAATTATAAGGAGTATTTATTTGTAAAAGTTAAAAAATCAAATTAAAGTTTGTTTTGAACTTATTGTAGATACATCATATTTACATATGTACATAAATTGTCAATAAAAATATTACATAATTTTTTATATATTATAATTAATACAAAACAGCAGATCATTTTATAGTTAGTATATTTGCAACAGGAATAGCCTGTGAAATTTTTTAATACGTGTCAAGTATAGGCTGAGACTGCAAGCAATTAGTAATATCTATAATCTACTCCTGTACTCACCATTCCATGTTTTTGGTTCTATAAATCTCGATAGAGAGCAGCAGCTATCAGTACGCCTGTGGAGTGTAGTGATATCTTTTGAAAATATAATGTAGCTACTTGTGCTTTCAACTAAAAATCAATAAAATGAATTGTTAGAATATAATCAAATTAATAATCAATTTCATTATATCATAATGCATAAACAAATAAATATAATAATTATACTAATTGCATCAGCTTTTACTAAAGTTTTTTATATTCATTTATCGATAATACAATTTTTGTCGGTAACAATGGTTTTATTCGCTAAGGGTAAAGTTAAATTTGTGATTTTGTACCTTTATTGATGACACCATACTGAAGAAGATGTCGCCACTGCCTAATTCTAGAACATGGCAAGTAGCCGCGCGATTATTAGAGTGGGATAATGTGAATGTTTCGTATATATACAATAACTTTAGAATGTGTCAATTTCTTTAAAATAAACAGCCTCCAAAACCAACTCCAAAAATGGAAGTACTTGAATTAAAAGACGTAAGGGCTGTGCAAGACATTATTCATATTTATTCTGACAAAGTGAAAACGGAATCAACTCCACTTGTTATCGACAATGGTGCATAACCTTTACATGTAAATAATAATTTATATTTAGAAAATATAATAAATATTTATTTATAGGATCCTACAATTGCAGAGTTGGCTGGGCTACTGAAAAAGAGCCACAACTGGTATTTAAAAATTTAATTGCAAAACCTCGAAAAGAACGAGGCAAAAAGGATGGAGAAATTCAAGTTGGAAATGATATTGCTAATATTGAAGCCATGAGGTTTCAACTAAAAACACAATTTGATCGAAATGTAGTAACTCATTTCGAAGCTCAAGAACAAATATTTGATTATACATTTACGCACATGGGAATCGATACTGAAGGATGTGTTAATCACCCTATAATTTTAACTGAAACATTCTTAAATCCTAATTATTCTAGGAATTGTAAGTTTGCTTAAATATGGATTTTAGAATATATTTTACGCAACCTATAATTTTAATTTTCAGTAATGGCAGAATTGTTATTTGAATGTTACAACATTCCATCTATCGCTTATGGAGTTGACTGCCTTTTTTCTTACCAACACAATAACTGCTCCTCTGATGGACTGATTATCAGTATAGGATATCACGCTACTCATATTATTCCTATACTTGATGGAAAAGCTGATGTAGCTAATTCTAGGAGAATAAATCTTGGTGGTTTTCATATAACATCTTACATGCACAGATTATTGCAATTAAAATATCCTGTACATGTTAATGCTATCACTCCCAGTCGTGCTGAGGTAACCAAACTTTATTAAGATTATTTTATTTAAGTATAAATAATATTGTTTATTTCATCAAAATACTAAAACTTATTAATATCCACAGGAATTAATTCTTGATCATTCAATGATTGCACTAGAATACCGAGAACAAATTTTAAAATGGGCTGATCCAGAATATTATGATGCTAATGTACTTAGAGTACAATTACCGTACATAGCGCCAACAACTACGCCAGGTCTAACCATAGAACAGCAAAAAGAGAGGAAGCGTGAACTTGCACGACGATTAATGGAGATCAATGCTAGAAAAAGAGAAGAAAGAGTAAAAAAATAAAAATATATACCATTTTATTAATGCTTCAGCTTATCAAATTTTAAGTAATGTTATTTTTTAGCTTGCAGAAGATGAAGAACAGTTAAATCAACTATTGGCTGTACAAGATCTTCTAGAAGAAGGAGAAACTGAGGAATTTGAACAAGCTTTACAATCTTACTCGCTTGCGAATGAAGCAGATTTAATAAAAATGATAAATAATTTACAAGCTAAAGTGGAAAGAACCAGACAAAAAATAGTTGCTGCTAATTCACAAGAAGAAAACATGGTAATAGAGGAACAAAAACCAAAAATAAAAACAAATCTGCAGCCTAAGGATCAACAAGATTTTGAAGAGTGGATTACTGGTGTGAGAAAGAAAAGGTAATCGTCATATTATCTATACATACAATAATATATTGTAACAATCAATCATGCTTTATTTACAGGCAGGAAATATTGGAAAAACGTATGGCAAAAAGACAACGACGTCAAGACATGGCAAAGCGTCGAACTGCAGCTGCTCAAGAAAGAATGAGAATAATCAGTCAACTCGCAAGAAAAGATAAAAGAGATGATGATTTTGGCATGAGAGACGAAGACTGGGATGTTTATAAAGTCATCAATCGAGTGAGTTCAATACTTCTTTTTACATTTACTCTTTGTAATCAATTATTTTATGTTTATTGTCCTTTTTTCTTTTAGGAAGGAGGAGATTCAGACTCTGAGCTTGAACAAGAGAAACTTTTGGA
This sequence comes from Megastigmus dorsalis, assembly GCA_900490025.1. NCBI lineage: Eukaryota > Metazoa > Arthropoda > Insecta > Hymenoptera > Megastigmidae > Megastigmus > Megastigmus dorsalis. Next base: position 3,181 of record UELU01136333.1, on the reverse strand, counting down.
GCTTGAAGATGTGCTACGACATCACGATCCAGAATTCGAAGGTGCTGGTGCCTCCAACATACAAATGATACCAGGAGAAACACATCAGCTGCACGTTGGTGTAGAAAGGCTAAGAGCCCCGGAACTGATATTTCAACCCTCCATGATAGGCTTGATGGAAGCTGGAATAGCTGAAACAATTGAATTCATACTAAAAAGGTATACTCCTGAGCAGCAAGATCGTCTGGTGGGCAACGTCTTTTTGACTGGAGGATCAGCTGCTTTTCCAGGACTGCTAGAACGACTACAGCGAGAGCTCCGTGAAATAAGGCCTTTCCAATCTAAGTTTAATGTAAATATCGCGAAAAATACTAGTCTAGATGCTTGGTATGGGGCAAGGGACTTTGGTCTCAGCGGCAGCTTACCCGAATATCTAGTCAGTCGAAAGGATTACGAGGAAAAAGGAGGCGAATACTTGAAAATACACTCCGCGAGTAACGTGTACTTTCCGTCCCCAGATCCTCTTCCGATGCAAGTGGCAGTGCCGTCCGAGCAAATCGTCGTCGAAGATGCAATAGTCGACGTTGAAATCGAATGAGCGAGGAGACTCTAATTTTTGTACAGTATATATCAGATATAAGTTTTAAAAAACAAGAACAGATCTTTTTTCTAATAAAAACAAGAATTATTTGTCTATGGATATCTACTTTATTACACAAGTGTTTCCGTTTGTTCATGACGGTACGAACAAACTACATTGTAGTTTGTCTGCCGATTACAATATACATTTCCTTCGTTTGCGCTCGATAATCCAGAGACAAAGTTATGCGCCTATTGTGTTTTTCCTTTGCTTTAATTCTTGGAGAATATATAATGATGTCCGCTTTTACAGACAGCTTTGTTTTACTTTTTGTTTAGTTTTTGTTTTTTGCGCTCTCTCTCTCTCTTTCTCTCTCTATCTCTCTCTCGTTTCGTTTGTCACAAGTGGCCTAAAAAAAGTGTGAAAGTGATCCCTCACCGCCCTAGCGTCAAGCCTGACTACAGCGACCTCAGCATAGCTCACCGACTTAGGTCCACAGCTTAATCTAACATCACAATATAATATACTGAAAATATCATCGGGGGCCTTCGTCGTCGACCCTGTACAATCTAGCATCACCGATCTCCATCTGCAGTCTTTCTACTCGTTGACAGAGGAACAGGCTGCGTGTTAGAACGTTTTTTAAATCATATACGGCAAGGCAGGGATCGACCTCAAAGCGTTGGTCCACAGCACGTGGACCTCTCGCTTCGGAGAGCGTCGCCGCTCCCTCTGTTTTTCTTTCTCCCTCCGTGGGTAAAAATAGTATGTTTAGAATGAAATTGGGGACCGCGCTGTGAGGTCGATCCTGTGAAAAAATAAATTTATTCCTCTCGCTCTCGCTCTCTCGCTCTCTCGCTCTTTCGCTCTCTCTTGCTCGTTTCCTTGCGCTCTCACGTTTATGGCTTGTGTGGAACAATTCACTTCACAGAGTGCTTGCAGCAACAGCAGAGCACGTTATCACTTCGCAGCATGTACGAGGGGTTCATTTTCACTTAACTTCTCGAATGTCTTTTCGAACTGTGTCTTTTCATTGACGATGTCGAAAGAATAAATAATATATTGATCAGAAAACAAAAAGGGGTTGCATATTTATAATGTATAGTCAGTCTGTCTACTAACCGTACACGACTGCGACATGTTAAAATTTCAAAAAGCATGCTCAGTTAGCTTGGATTATGGAACCAAAACAAAAAAAAAACAAGAAAAAGGAAATAGAGAAAAATTAAGAGTTTTTGGACTAGTATACAAACAAGATAATCAAAGATTTAACAGCACGCTGTTGGTATAGTTTTGGAGTGACAAAATAAATAACAAATTGCGTGAAAATTAGTCTCGAAAAACACTTTTTTTTTGTCAAAGAGTTACACTACATACAAAATAAAAAAGAAAACGTCGTTGAAAGACATAAAAATTAGGAAACGAATTCTAATAGACATATAGCTCGTTTCATCGCAGGAATCCTCTTAGCCGTGTTCCACAATAGGAAAGCCAAGCTAAAAGGAATCGCCAATCTCTGCTCGACGCGTTTGACTTAATACAACGAATCTTACAATTTAAATAATATTCTTTACAATTATCACAGTGTGAGGTCGCTGCAGGCCAACCATTCGCTAATTTACCATTTAAAAAGAGTTCATTCGTCTCTCCCATTGTTTACATTCCTTCAGCTAGTCTCGCTTTATAACACGCTTTCCTTCTTGCCTTTTGCTCTACGCTCGTGGTTTACTCTTTTTTTCTTTTTTTTTCGTCGATATACAGAATTACATGCGATGCATTTTTTGTTTCATCTCGTTTACTTTTTTATTCTTTTTTACCTTTTATTCATAAAATTGAGGTAGAATCCAATTTTAAGAGCAAGAACACACACCTCTTTCCGTTTTTTTTCTTTTATTCTCTGCGTGTGAGTGAATGTACTAAAAGTGAGGGTCTACTTTCGCTAATTGATCAAGCGTATTTCTAATTAAAGTATACATAGCATTAGTATATTGTTCGTCATCATAATAATAGATAATAATAATGATAATCATAAGAATAGTTTAAATCATAATTATAATATTCTACAATCAATGATAATATAATAAGAATCAATAGTAATCATGACGAATAATTATTTTAACTCATAATTAGTACAACAGTGGTTAATGTTTTTTTTTCTCGTAATATATAATGGGGGATGTATTTATATATTTATATGTATTTATATTATATATATATATATTTTATATATATATAATCCTTATGTGGGTGGGCAGAGGATAAGTGACAGCTATGTACAGTACATACTTGCCTTAGTTGTACCATCGTTATATATATATATAATATGTACCTATGGTCTCGTACAGTGATAATTTACGAATTATTGTTTACACATAAAATAGCCTATGTAACATGTATATATGTAGTAACTAGTCGTACGCAGTATTTTTTTTTCTTCTCATCTTTACTTTAAAGGATGTGTTTAGCCAGGATATGTCGGTGAAAACTATGTACGTGTTCCTGTCAAAGCTTTGATCGCGTTTTTATTTTTTTACTTTATTATTATTTTTTCTTTTAATCCCGTTTCTCTCTTTCTCTTAATTCTTAATATAATTGCAACTGCTATTACAAAAGTGTTTCTTT
>UELU01136332.1:0-11048 GCA_900490025.1 Megastigmus dorsalis | reverse complement strand
GTTATACACGGGCTTATTGTATTCGTATGCAGTAGAGTAAGTATGATTTAAGTGAGCGCGCGTACGATAATCAGCACACGATGGCTAAACGCCTGCTTGATAACTGACACACGGTAACTAATTTCCGTGTCTGAGAGAGCACGATAACTAACTCAAATGTTCATTCTCAGTTTTGATTAAAATTTTATATTATTTTATATTATGTAATTGCTGAAAAAATTCCTACTAGTAGTAAAGGCATCAAAGTATACTATAAATAACCTTCCAAATACAAAAATTCTTTAAAAATTATTAAATTCACCGAAAACTTGGAGCATGGCCCTTAATGGGCACGATAACTGACACACTTACCCTATAAGTTTTTTGAATGTTAGTTGGCACGCTGGATTCACTAGAAATGCCGTACGTAGACTAAAATTTAACGCCAAGATTATTAGAAAATTCTAAAAGTAGATCTTTTCTTTGTTTTGCTACATAATTATCAATCGATTTTCACGTACTTTTTCTATAATACTTTTTCTTTTGAGAGGTGATACAAAGTTTAAAAAACTTCCGATTTCATTACTATACTCTTGAATGTATTCGGTCTCGGTAGAAAATCTTCCTTTTTTATCACAAATGATTTTATTATCTTCATCGTTATCAGTTACAACATTATTATCAATTTCGAATTCGTTGTTACTGCAGCTTACCAATTTTTAAGCCTGCTTGTAACAATTGTGACCTACACTTGTAGAAGATATGAAAAGTAAACTGCGAAAAATGCATTTTAATAAATCTGCAAGCTCAAGTTCTTTATCAGATCTATAAACAATCTTCTTATGCCTTCCAAAAATATTAAAGTACTGAATTATTGTTCTCGAAACATTTTCAGACATAACAAAGTAGAGTAGAAAAAATAATAAATTGAGAAATTTCAAACAAGATATAATTTCGAAAAGGGCTAGCGCAAAAAGAAAAGAAAAATGATACGCATTATTTTTTCTATTTCACCAGATCCATAATATGCATGACTTATTTCACGAAGATTTGACGCACACGGGTATACATAATGCATTATATTGAATGTGTTGGGTATATATTCGACATCGATATTAACTGCACCGACACGCGGTATCCCGTCGGTCAAGGTGAGCCGGTCTTCCGTGCATACGACAAATAAAAAAGCTTAAATAAAATACAATGAATGAATAGTAGCTGCAGATATATGATCTATACCAGGCTAATTCAGCCGGCGATTCATTGAATTGTGTAATAGCGCGAGAAGTATAGAAGACCATTGAAAATTCAGTGGATGCTATTGACAATTTTGTAATTCATATGTCAATTTGGTTGGTATTACATTACTTTGTTGTGAATCACTGTCGTTTATTGTATGATTGTTTAATATCTGGATTCAGTGTTACGACAGTTGCCAAGGTCTAGGTTATTCACGTGATTTTTATTTTTTGGATAAAAATATATGTTACGCTGATAACAAGTTCGAGATAACGCGAATAATAAATTAGTCATTGTTTCCTTAATTTAGACAAGTTTATTTTCATGCATGATGGATTCATGCGCTTATCTCGATATTATAACATAACAATAATAACTTTGTTTTCAAATCTTGTTCAAGACTTGGCATAAACCGTGAAATGTAATATTTTATGCCTCGCTGAGATATTTATTTTATGTCAATATTTTTATGTTTTCTCGTGTCAATTGCAAATATTATTGCTTAAATTAAGTAGCTTCTAAGTTAAAATCATACCCTTTGAAAGTGAAAAGTGAAGTTATAAATATATTAATAAATTTGAATGTAATATAAAGATACTTATATTTCTTACAATAATTGTTTTTCTAAAATAATATATTATATAAATAAGTATTAATTTCAACAAATTTTTAATAAAGAAATTTAGGGATATACAACACGTGTATCTAATTATTTTGAGGTTCACAATAATGTTCTATTATTTGACTATTTTATTGGACTTATAAATAATGGAATTTTCAGTTATACAAAAGCAAGGACATTGTCATTTTTTTTCTGTTAAAGTAGATCATAATCTGACAGTGTTTTATATCATTTCAAGATAGTACTAGTAGTAATGAATAGTCTATTACTATTATTTACACTTTTGACAAACAAATTTTTCATAATCATTAAAATATTTAAATATTTTTTATAACTATGTTATTTTAATAAAATTCAAGATTAATAAAAAGGAATAGAGGACAATAAGAATTGGTATTGTGCAAAGAAATCTAATCATATTCTTTAGTTTATTTAATTTCACATCGTAAAATTTTAATGGTTTTTTATCTATTAATACAAGTAATATTTTTTTGCAGAATAAGATTATTGCGTGTAACCAGAAATATTTAAATAAAAATGTAGTACTACGATCGGAGATATTGTTATTTCAAATAAATAGTTCTTCAAAATGTAAAATTTTGTTCAATTTTAATAAACAATAACTCATTTTACTTGTTGCGGTTGGCTGACCAATTCACCAAGAAAAATAAATTATAAAATAATGTTTGTTAAGGAAAACATATGATTTAAGTATATAGATTTAATAAAATACACCTTATTTTGGTATAATACAGTTATATAATTGTTTCTTTTAGCATATATCTTGGCTGACGCTGGATATGATGTTTGGTTGGGAAATGCACGAGGCAACACCTACTCGCGATCGCACGTCAAACTGTCACCGGATTACAATCCAGAATTTTGGCAATTCAGGCAAGATCCACTTTGTTTTAAATCGGTTTACTATTGCGGATTGGTAAAATTGCCTATAAAAGCACCGATTTGATTTCAATCTGCTGTGCGAGTTAAAATGTGACGAAATCTATTTGTGAATTGATCATTGTCAATTTGCACATCCTCGTGAAGCAGACATCTGAATCTAACGAGTTTGATGTTTACTTGCTCTCTTTCAAACGTGTGTATTTAGCCGTAAAACTCAGACGAGGAAATTTAACGCGTTTTGTACAAGATATTTTTATGTGTTAAGTACTCGTATTTCAAGCGTATCGACACGCTTAGGCTTTTTCTCTCGTCTACTAATGTATAAAACAAAATATCTTTTATTGTGGTATTAAGTTTTCAAGGCTTTTCAAATAATAGCGGAAATGTTAGTTTTCGTTACTTATAAATATTTTTTGTGCTAAAATACGGTCAAATTATTGTTACATTAAATGAAGTCAAAATTATTCCACAATCACCTAATGGTTTTCAAAACTTTGTCAACAATGCGATGTTACTTCGTGTTATTGTACATTAATATCAAGGCTTTTCTAATAAGAAACGTGTAAGAGCGGAAACATTAATTCGTATTGTATTGCCAGGTGAAACGCATCAAACCAATGGGCAATTAAATAGATTTGAGTTTGTACCATTATATGAACAAAAGATATGTACTTGCTTTGATTATTTCCGCAATGACTTAAGTTTTTATACAGAGCTCGGACGTTTGATGTTTTATTTAAAAAATTTCAGATAAAAATTTATTGATTTTAAAGAAATTAAATGCCATGACATGGAATGTTTTTAGGATTAGCAAAATTCTTGATTCAATGTAGTGTTTCTGCAAATACTTCAATTGTAATGAATTTCTTTGAAACGAATCCGAAAGTTTAAGCCATTTGACTGCTAAAGACTCTTATTACGATTAGTGAATATACATCCTCTTTCTAAATTTAACAATAACCTTTTTCCATTTGATTATCGATCAAGTATCCTTAAACTATATTGTGTATGTACTCACAACTGATCTGAAAGATAAAAATAGAATGAGGATAATCTGCAACAATGCTGCTTACCTCGTTCTCCATAATACAAGATGTATAATCATGCTCTAATGATTCACACATTATGTATTATGTACGATAATGGTTAAATGCATAAAATTTTCATTTTCCTCATACTACTTTTAATTTTTGTTTTATTAATTAATTATTACATACTTATTTGCTTTAGCAAGAAACTCTTATGCGTAAATACGCACACATATATATACAGACACATTTATTACGGAGTTCTAAACATTGAAATTGATTTAAATTTTACGAAAATAAATTAGGATAGAGAGGCTATGTACTTACTATAATATAATATTAATGTCTACTAATTGATGAAAGTAATCGTAGACATTTAAAATTTTAATATACACGAAAGTCAAAGAACAGTGATATCATAAAATTATCGTTGAAGTAACAAATACTTAATTGTACAGATTTATTTTGAATCACTAGAAGGTTATTTTTCTATCTTTGAAGTTATATGTACCATTTCTTGTAAATAAATCGTTAATGTAATTTTCTATTGTTATGAAACAGTTTTCACGAGGTTGCAATTTACGATGTACCGGCCATCATTGACTACATGCTTAATCTGACAAAACAGAAGAGCATCGTTTACGTAGGCCATTCAATGGGTACAACTATCAGCTACGCGCTGTTATCCTGCAGGCCGGAATACAACGAAAAAATCGATCTAGTGATCAGTTTAGCGCCGGTTGCGTTTTGGCACGCAAAGCCCCGACCCGTTATCAAGTTCCTCATGGATAATACAGATGCATTCAAGGTGACGTAATACTCATTAGTGTCGTTTATTTTTTCATTTATCTTTTTGCTCTTAATTTGGTAGTTGGATCACACATAATAGTATTACGAGACAAATTCTTTTTTCGTGTCGTAAATAAATGCAGATACTTACTGCGAATAAAAAAAGTCACGTATGGATATTGAAGAAACAGCTTCCTGCTATAAGCAAGCATATTCACTTACTTATTTGTTTTTTTTTAACAATCAGTATGCAGTTTGAATAATCTTACGAATCACGTTACAACACATATTCGTTTTTTTTTGGCTGCAAAGACATAGAGCACTACGGAAAGCTTAGTTTTCATTGCATAAATATACTTAGATTTTATAGGCAAAATGACTTGAAAATAAATTTCTTTTAGTGCATGATATTTGTACGATTGAGTAATTATGTAGATAATAAAAATATTTTCTTGCACATAAAAATTAATATAGCTGTTTATACAAAATTTTTTCGTTTTAAAATTGCATAATATTTATTCTGAACAAACTTTATTTTACGTAATGAAAAATACCTCGGTACTTATTGACATTACAGAATCTCAATTTTATTTATCCAATGACTGTTTCAATTAAACGTAATTTTGTATATAGAGTTTAGTAATTAAGCTAGTATGTTGAGTTTTTAATATTTTTACAATCTTAAAGTTGATCGTCAATGCCTGCAGTCTCCTGAATAGTATAGTCTGAATAGTAGATTCAGTTCGCAAAATATTGAAGTATTAAAAATTGAACGAAATTCGTAGGAAATTGTAAATGTCAGTTTATATATATAAGCGATTTCTCTGAAGGGGGTGTTCGATACAAACATCGCAAATCCACTTTTTATTTGTAGGGAATTGTTAAGTGAACTCAATTTAAGTGTTCAAGTCGCACTCCTTATAAAAAACAGAAGATGCCTTCAAATCGAGAATTGACTTTACACCAAAATTCACCGAATAAAATGACAGTCCGCAATATCGGCAGCTACGTACTTTAAATAGGACTCTAATAGTTCAGAATAAATCGGCATGCTTATCAATATTCAGTCACTTTTTACTCTATAACACAATATACCATGTAAATTAATAGAGTTTTTTTTTATAACAATATAATGTCATTAAAAGTTTTAGACAAAAACTATCATTTTGGCAAGTTTGATAATTTTGTAATTATAAAATTTGATAATATTAGGACGCATGATACACTATCTTCTGCATTTAAGCATTGTCACTAAAACTTCGTTTGATATCATTTATCATAATCCTAGTATAGAAATCTTAAGAGTGTAATTTAAAATTATAATTTATAGAACTTCCTGACGAACGCCCGAATTTATGAAGTATTCCCTCTAACCGCAGCCACTGGTCAACTAGCGAAAACAACTTGCAGTGATGGAAGTGTCTTTCAGCAGCTTTGTCTGAATTTGCTTCACTTTGCATCTGGATATAATCCCAGTCAATTAAACTCAGTGAGAACAAATCTAATAACCTAGTTAACCTTTAGAGAGACAGCCTGTTTTATTTATAGTGTATAAGCAATCGTGAGTGTAGATAAATGTGCACGTGAGTATGCATTCCCCGTCATAAAAAGTTACAGGGTTGAACGTTGAGACGAAAGTGGTTTGATTTGTGAGAAAAAACAAATGTACTCTCAAAATCACTATCAACGATAATAGTGATTTTTCTTACAAAATAATAATAATCTGATATGAAAATCGCGATCTACAACATAAAAAATCCATATATAAATTAATATCTAAATTTAAAAAAATTTCAACATCGGTCATATCGCCGCGATTCGACCTGTTCTAAATATACGACAGCAGGCAACTTGAAAGCTTTACCGAACTTGTTGGGTTTAATATAATATATATACGTTTATATATACATGAATTGTACCTTTAAAAATATTGATTTTCAAGAGATAAATCATGGTTCTCTAAAGGGTAAATTTTAATGCGAATCATCGATAACAAATTTAAATAAAAAATAAATAATGTTTTGTTTTCAGACGTTATTGCCGTTCATTTTTTCATATTTTCCTTCAGGAACTTCAACACAAACGTTAATTCACTATAGTCAAAATATACTTTTGGGTAAGTATATTTTACAAGAACACACACTCAATTTTAAGCACGATACAATGCAAAAGTCATTACAGGAAAAATCAATTTAATAGTAATATAGCCAGAAATAAAATATCTTTGTCTATAATAATGAAAATTTTTTGAATCCAAACAATGAATTAATTGATTAATTTAGCAGGTAGACAAATTTTAATTACAAACATGTACAAATTATTCAAACTAAAAATATTGGATATTTAAATATACCATTTTATTCCTTCACGGAGGGCAACCATTTATACGCCAATGAAATTATTAAAATCATCTAGGTGCAAACGGATGAAATATACATTACATATGTTGGAGCTTTAGGATAGCTTGTGCAACTTTATTATATTTTTTAATAACTCTTACTTTAAATTAATATTAAATAATAATTTAACAATGCTGAGCATATAACTATATATTGTAATAACATGGGTATGATATTGTTTCTTTTAGGTGATTTTAAAATGTATGATTATGGAATAATTCAAAATTTTGCAACGTATAGACAATCTAATCCACCTACCTATAATCTAACTAATGTAGTTACACCTGTTGCTCTATTCTACGGAAAAGGAGATGCCTTGGTGGAACCAGGGGTAAGTTACTCATTTGTATTATTTAATGTAATTAAATTATTATTCTGCTAAAACCTTTTTGTGTGCTGCAATACTTAGAATGTGTACGAGTTGTCAATGAAGTTGCCCAATGTTGTGGTGGCTGAACCCATAGCTGACAATATGTTTACCCACATGGACTTTTTATTTTCACGAGATATAAGCTCACTGGTGAATAATCGAGTTATGCAGGTCATGACAAAAGTTATAAGGCGCGGGAGTACTTTACGATGATAGTACTAAACAAATAAAATCCTGACTTTATGTGCTACATGATTATAATATAGTGCATTTGTTACTTGTTGTTTTTGCACATGTTATATTCTGTAAACTGTAATATAATATCATCGCTTTCTTGATTTTGATATTACCACCCTGCTGCGCAAGAGTTATATAGGAGACGTGTAATATGAACTGAAGTGTCAATGTGATTTAAAATATTGATGGACTTGCCATTCAAGAACATTGATCCGAAAATTAGTGTTTTTTAAAGACTTGCCTCAATATTTTTAAGACATTCTTAAAATCGATTCAGATTTTGCTAAATCATTGCTTAGTAAAATTTCGATTTATAATGATTGTCTCATCTCCTGTGATACACTTATCACTCTGAAGGGTAATTTATTTGGAGCATGTAAACTTAATGAGCTAAATAGTATGAGTATTCGTATGAAAGTTGCTTTTGAATATTTTTATCTCTGTATTCACTGTTATAATTTACTTAAAAATACTTTAAAATTATATAAATGTTTATAAATATGGACAGCAAGGTTTTCTAACCCGACTTATATTGAATATGACACCTAGAAATTCTTCATTTGAGTAATTTTCATATGCTTTTTCTAATACAAATTTATCATATATGTTATAGCTAAAATATGAAATATAGTGTGAAAACTTGTCAACGTACGCGAACGATGTTAAATATGTAAAATTTTGTAGATACAAATGCATTTAGAACAACGAAGTATCATGATAGTTAATGTTAAAACCAATATGAACAAATATGATGAGGAAGTGCGTAAAAATAATATTAACTTACGATCTTTTAAAACGTGAAAGAAAATATTATTTTTTTATATGATCTTTTAAATGTGAAAAGTAACAAAAAATATTTTTAAGAGAACTAAAATTCTTTTATCGTAAATACTGTGCCTCGATTTACATAGGAAACTGATTAAAATTATGACCTGAAAGAAAAGAAATTCCATGACTTTAGCTAGTATATATGAAGTATTAACTATGTAAACAAACGATGCCCACGGGCATAAGGTTTTATTGTTCTGAATAGAGAATGTCTGTAAACTATACTTATGTTTAAATATATATAAAAATAAGAGACAATATCTTACCAAAAGAATTTTGCACCATAAACTAAAGAAGGAAAAAATCTAAAGAGAACTAAGTTATTATATTATTACGGAAAAAAAATGTATAGACCTATAATAATGATTCAATTACACTATAGTAGGGATTTGCAAAATCTAATATAAAATAATTTTTAAAATTTTCAAAGATGATTCTATTTGTAAAAGTATTGTTTATTTTTTTATCTATTTAATAATTTGATTTACTAATGTTCTTCGTATTTTAATGTAAAATTATCTTCAATCAAGGCTATCTCTTTGAAAAAATTCACTATGTAATAATATTTTGATAATGTCTGATGATGTAAATGTTATACTTACTACGTGAATGAGCTTACTTTAATATACAAACAAGAGTGATTTTTTATAATTATTTGCCATTATTTTTAACTGCGTATCTCACTGCACGTATAGCCTCGTATCGAATATTATAATTATAAAAATATAATTCACATATTTATTGTCCACAGTAAGCTTATGATAAATAATCCTGAAATACATCAAGTACTTACAATGTTCGCAAAGTCTTGAATTATTTTCATTAAGTTAATGACTTTTGTACAATGTATTATAAATATAGTTATATGTAAAATATGAAATCATTAAGATTAATATACATTTTTGTAATTCTATTAAAATGAAATTTTTAAAAAATATTGTATACTTTTTAATTTTATTTTTACTCTCATTTTTAATTGTAAAACTTATTTAATAGTTAAATAATGTATTGTATGAGTAACAAGTTCTTTTAAGTATTTGCGTTATGATTTGGCAATAAGTATTAGAAATGAAAATTTTGTGTTGGATCATTATATTATAATAAAAAGGATCCTCATTATAATGAAATAGGCACGCAAAAAAGTAACATACTTTGTACATATTATAATTAAGTGTGCTTTTGTGACGTACACTCGCAGTACAAATAAATTAAAATATTAATGTTAATTCATTAAGTATTCATTATGTATTTGTTTCTATTTTTATAATAACAGAAGGAATGGCTTTTATTAAATGTAAGCATAACGTTAAAAGTTAAGAATTAAAGTTTAGTACAGTAAGTTTAGTATAGTGCAACAGCTTAACAATTACACGAGTTAAAAATCACCTGCTCGCATGTGTTTGCTCATCATATTGAAATTTTTTCTGAAAGTTGATAGTTTTCGAGTAAAATGATTTTTAGTGGAAAAATCGTAGATAAAAAATCTAATATTACTCGAAAACTATCAACTTTCAGAAAAAATTTTAATAATAAAAAGTGCTTAGAATTCATCAAAGGACACAATAGAATTTTTTCAGAATTTTTGGAGAAAATTTTGAAAAAATCCTTACTCGAGTTTTTTATAAATTAAAAAAAATTCAAGAAAAATTCTAAAAAAAATTTATTGTGTTCTTTGATGAATTCTAAGTACTTTTTGTTCTTAGCTTTTTTTTCAAAAAGTTGAAAGTTTATTAGTTAAAGCGTCCTAAAGATATTTAGTAACAATTTTCACTTTGGACGCCATTTTGAATCATGTAGATAACAAAATTAACTTTCCGAACACATTTTCTCAAAGTTCAGACATTCTCTCCACCATCTAAATTGGTTTCAAGATGATTGCATAACGGAAAGTTGATAAAAAAACTAATGAAAAAAAATTTTTTTTCGGTGTTTTTTGCGCTTAAACTTCATTTTTGAGTAATAAAAAATTATTTTTTTATATTTTGAATGTCACTGTTCGAAAGATGGATGAAAAATCTATAAATGTCATGTGTTCAAAAATTTTTTAGGCCCAAATTTACCTTATCTAAAGAGCTCTGAAAAACTGGTGAAAAAAGTGTCCACTTGGGCGTTAATGGGTTAAATACTCGGGACGGAGCTTTAGTTTTGGAATCGCGTATTTCAAAATTTAATCAGAAGGAAAAAGTGTGTGTGTGTTTCATTACTGCGTATTACCTGTGCTAAATCTATTATGTTCGAAAAAGGTAACAAAAGGTATTATTAACTAAAGGAATTTATTTTTTCAGAACAAAAGTGTTTCTATTTGGTAACTTCATTAGACAAAAGAAAAAGAATATAGTAATAAAATCGCCTATTGATCCCTAGCTTGATGCAGGTTGATAATAGTTTCGGCGGTGTGAGGATACTAATTAAAAATTAATCTATATCTTTTTATATTTTGTAAAATGTCAAAACCGGTAAAGTAGGAATCTTTCCGGCTATAGCACATCCTCTTAAGGGGATGCCGGAGTCGCCTGTTTTACCGACATTAGGTTTTTCAAACTTTTCTCTTTAACAAATTAACCAATTCACTTGAAACTTTTAGAGATGATAGAATGATCATAAATAGAACGCGCTCAGCCCAGAAATTTCCGAAAACTAAAATAATATAGAAG
>UELU01136331.1:4190-37591 GCA_900490025.1 Megastigmus dorsalis | reverse complement strand
GATTGACACTGCTTCGTTACTAACTGGTCAATCTTCTCCAAATTTATACATGAATTCTAAAATATACTAAACTAATTTTTTCAAAATTTTTGTACACATAGCGACACTAAGTCAGTCAATCGGTCAATATTATTTACTTAAATGCATCATTTTGTAAACAGTCGCCATTACAGCAATGTTAAATATTGTAAATTTTAATTTGCTGTAGCTTTAAAACTATTTGGTAAATTGATCCTAAATTTTACAGTCATCTTTTACTGTACCTTAATTAATTTTTCTCAAATTTTCAAAAATAATTCAAGACTTTAGATTTGGTATACAACTACCTTAAAATTGTCTTTACTAATGAGCTATTTTGGAAAAATTCCATTGTAGTTAAGGAAATTTGAATATTTTATTTAAATCAAAGTAGTAAATGTAGTTTTCATAATTATAATCTGTACTAATTTTATGTTAATTTGATGAAAACAAGATAGCTCAGATACTCGAGCGACAATTTAGTTTGTGAAGACAAGTCTTGTGGCAATAACAACATATATGAATTTATTATGAATAATAGTGGTACTTATTACAGTGCAGGCTATCAAAATGACCACAAAATATATACACAAGTTTTTAAAAAGATATTGTAAAATAGAATTATTATTACATTACCTATTTTAATATTAATACTAATTCTTCAGAAAAGTATGATGGTAACAAATTATATGAAAAAGCATGTATATACTCATTAAAGAAAATAAACAGAATTTGATTAGAGACTTCAAAGGTTAGAAATTTAAGAACTTACATAATTATTAATCAGCAGCGTTGTAAGCATTGGACCGCACGTAGTCGCTTCTGTTAATTTTAAGGATCTCAATCGTTGTATGCCGGAAAACTCAATATTATATATTTGAAGCCGAAATACGATTCCATCCATTTATTTGGATTTTAATTGTGATATAGTACAAGAGAATGAACTACGCATGGTGACGCCTAAAAAGAAAACAATATAGTTGCATTTATTGAATCCATTAGTTCATTATTTTGATTATTAAATTTTAGATTTTCAATAACTTAAACCAATCATACAATATTCAAATTTATTGAAATCATATATATGACAAAGGGATTCCTAACCTATAAAAATAAGCACTTTGATCAATCGCTTTATACATTATGTAAATTTGGACGTATTAAGACTACATTGGACCAGATGATATTTTGGCTTAATTATAGATATATTATATAAATTTAAAATGATATAAATGTACGAATGACTTACGTGATGCTACTTGCACCTACTCGAGCACGCCGCCCCATGTATGTTAAGTATATGATGGCAGGATGCAGCCTGCAAGAGCACCGGCCAGCGGCATGGGATTGTTACAACTGAGAAGCGAGAGGCGTCCTGCGTCAGCCACTCAGCCTGGTCAGCGCCGTCAGCGGTGTTGCCACTTTGCCTGGTGAGAAATGGCGGGACAACTGGATCAGCCAGTATACAATTACAAGCCTGATGCGCATTTCTCAAACTTTTGTCTTTCGATATACTTTCTCAGCTTCTCTATATATTTACATAGGACGAGTGAGGACCTCTGCATTTCCCTGTAGTTTAGCCCGTATCCGGTTTTTGTATATAGTAGTTTATTAGGTACTTAGTTTAGTAGTTACAATACACGTCGATGTGTTGCATATATATGTAAGTATGTGGTGCAGGGATAATGCCAGAGCCCAGGTGTAAATGATATAATATAGCAGAAACTATATACTTATAAGCATGGAAATTTTCATGATGTTTGCACGTGTATAGTTCCTATTTATTATTGCAGACTCAAAACTATATTAATCCAATTTTAATAACGTACAAGAGCTATTACAACTCTTAAAATCTTATAAGTTTTTTTAAAAACATAATATAAAATAAATAATATTAAAATGAAAAATATTGCACTTGGGGATTCGTTGGATATTTTTTTGCCTAGCGGGCCAAAATTGCCACTTTCTCTCCAGGGGCCGGTTTGAGGCAGTGGCAATTTTGTCCTGATTGCTAGGCAAAAAAATAGTATACACATCACGCTTCCTCCCTAGGTGTGTAATGTACTATTATAAGTATTATATTGCTATGGAAATGAGAAACTTCTCCAATCTCTACAGTTTGACCATTGTTTCAAGATTAAAGCGGTAAGTATAATACTTAATAGGATTCTACGAAATACGAATATTATCAGGATACTACGATAAATTCTTTAATCTCTGTATAATGTACGAATATATAGAGTATAGTAATCATATTATATTGAACGCCACTTAAGCACTTACAATTTTCAAAAATACATGTACTTCGTATTTGTAATTTAATGATGTAATTTTATTTGTAGTTAATTAATGGATAGGATACAACAATTAAAAAATTTCAACAAGGAATTATATTATTTCAAAAATAAATAATTTCAAATGTTTAACATTTTTTATACATCGCTTGGTACCTCTACCATTTTTATAGGAAAATTATTGAGTGTGAATATTTTATAACGTGTAAGTTAGCCAATTTCAAATACTTTCAATTAATAATTTTGAACATAAACATCTTTCATATACATATAATTTAATCATAAAGCCCTTATCATCTCTATAGGCGTATGAATACATATGGTACAGGAGAAGCAGCTACAGTATAAATGCACCTAATAATAAGTAAACTTATGTAATAACTGTTTTAATAATTAGGTATTAATTTAGACATACAACCACGTATGGTCAAGATAATTTTTTTGTTTAAATATAATTACGATTTGTGCAGATTATATTTTAAATGGAAAATATTACCTGCAATACTTAACGTATTTTATCGATATTTTTGCATAAACCACCATTCATTTACAATCATTCTATTATTTTTAAAAGTTTCAAGGCATTAGTTGAGCAATATTACATTAACAGCTAAAGAGAGAAGTTTGAAAAATCTTAATAAGGATTTTTCGATTAAAATGCTAGTCATTTTATGTTAGTTAAATGATTTAACAATCTTTTAAATTAATGTAAATGTTCGTCTGATAAAACTTGTAAGAAAGCGAAAGCCGTGTGTAATAATGATATTAAATGTATATATTCATTCTGGAATTTCGCATGTTGATCAATCAAAGTTATGATCAGACGAAGTTATTAACCTCTTCTAAGAATATTTACATCATATAAATTTAAATTTCTATACCTAAACAAAGCCATTATAAAAGCTTAAGCGACAAAGGTCATCTTTTCACTGTACGAGCTAAAAGCTAATTCGATATAGACGATATTAAATGTTGTTGAATGAAAAATTTTAGTTTTCTTTTCATAAAACGAAAAATATTATCTATCGATTCTGACTATTTGTATTTACCTAAATAAATTTTATGTAGGCAATGAAACACGATACTTAAGAATTCAATTGTATTAATAAAATTACAAGTACCTTTTAAGAATGTCCTCTAGCTGATTCGTAAAATCAAAAAATTTATTCCTTTTGTAAGTCAACGTTAAATTGTTTATTAATAAAATCTATTAATTATATATCATAAAATATTAATAAAATAAAAATACCTAGTGAAAGAATTATAAAAATATAAAAACAAAAGAAAGGTAGCATGCACTTTAGTACAATACTTGTAACGTAATAGCCTCGATAATATAGCATATCTCTAATTTCAGTACCTTCAATGTTAAATCCGCAAACCTTAATCATTTTTCTTCGTAATATTCCTTTTTAAGTTTAGTATTATGACATACTAGAGTTATTAAGATGTAAATATTTCAAAAAACATAAACGAAAATATTGAATTTTCCCAATATATATTTATACTATTTCATCAATATATTCATTAAATATTAAAATATACCTACGTAAATTAAATCTTGTAAAATAAAAATGAATATATAAAAAAAGAATATATGTATATACAAAAATTACTATATTGATATAGCAAAACTTACAAGGGGAACCCGAGGAGTTCGGGAAACCGATTTGGCTGAAACTTTGGAGAATGGTTTCTTGTACCTAAAAATGAAGCTGAGTGCCTATAAGTCCTTCAAATGGACCCTAAATTCAAAGATAATGACAGATTAAGCAAAATATACGAAACACAGGTGCTACTTCAGATCAAGCTAACTCAGCATTTAAAATTGCTATTGACTGGTATGAAAAAGCGAATGAAAGTAGGAAAAAATTCCTTTCATTTTCATTTTTATTTGAGTCGTTAGCTTATTTCGTTCAAAAGCTATGGATGATTGAAATTTAAGTACAATTTTATCTTGAAAAATAATGGGAAAACTGAAGTTTCTGTCAGATGTAATATTCAGCCTTATGTTCAATCATCCATAACTTGTGAACAAAAATGATAAGAACTCGCATAAAAATGAGAATTAAAGGAAATTTTTCCCATTTTTATTTGCTTTTTTATACTAGTCGATAGCAATTTTAATTGTTGCACGTGTTTTTTCGTATATTTTGCTGAATCTGTCATTATCTTTGAATTTATAGTCTATTTGAAGGACTTATAGGTACTAAGCTTTAGTAAGCAAAGCACGACTCCAACGTTCAATTAATTTATAAATTATCAAAGTATATATAGGAATGCTTCTTATCTAATTATCTAAGTGTATAGGAATACTGCTTCGACCCTCGCAGTTGGCCGTATCGGGCTGCCTAAAAACATTTACGGCTCTCACGTGGTTTAGGTCCGGAACCCCAGCATCACTATTATTTGCTAAATATGCACAAGGATAAATCACTTTTATTTCTATTATTTTTATACTCTATAAATAGAATCTAGTCCCTAGTCCAAGCAATAGGAAGAAGAGGTGCCGAAAATTTGTACCTGAAAAAAATGGCCGTATAAGAAATTAAATTTTAAGATATTCTTGTTTTTTCCCACTCGATCTAAAATGATGAACATGGCCAAAAAAATTTACAAAGTTCCTAGAAGCAGTTTCTCGTAAATAACAAAAAAATCTATAACTCCGATCAGACTATGTTAAAATGGGAAAGTTGCAGGTATTAGAAAGATCTATCGAGTCGTTTTTACATGCTTTTCATTTATTTATATCGATTTCTTTTTTACTAAGAGCGTTAAAAATCAGGTTCTCTATAGTACTCGATCAAATTGACGTTGGAATACTTGATATTTACTGTAAAGTATAACCTACGGCAAGTCAAAAAAGTACTGTTTGAAAAATTAAAAAATATTTATTAACTATATTTATTAATAATTTTAAACCTAAGCACCATTCCCACGTGCACTATTCGACATACATACATGATGCCATACCCTCTCTGGAATCTGCTGGCTTAGCTTCGAAAGCAAAAATTAGTAGGAAAAACATTGCACGAAGCACAACAAGTCTCGTCAGCAAGACTTTTTCAAGCTCAAAATATTGAATTTATTTTAAAAAATCGCAGAAAATCGTGCGTTTTTTTATCAATATGTTATAACATTTCCAAATTGACTGCTAAACTAATTTTGATGACGATATTTGAAAAATGAGACCTTAAACTATCGAAAATACCATATTTGGAATTTTTTATAAGACGTTTACATAAAAAGTTACAGCGTCGAAAGTGGAGAAGTTATCTATACCACAAGCATACGTAATATAAAAAAATCAGCTTTACTAAAATGGTTGCATTTTTTTTATCGCTCAGCTCTTGCACTATTAACAGTTGTCATGTATAGGATAACTGTTAATAAAGTAGTCCCGTAAAGGTCTTTTATGCTACTAGTATATCATAAAGTATATCGTAATGTACTATTATGTTACTTACCTGATAGAATTAACAGTTCCAAATTTGTACGTATAAAATAAATTATCGATAAATTTTTAAAAAATATTCCATCTTCTCACCAAATAATTTGTATAAATGAAATAAAATCTTTAGGAAACTGGAGAGAAAGTGAATGGAATGAAACGCAATTCTGATCAGTGACATGACAGTTTCTAGAATATATCGCTATATACACACTTTAATAACCAAAAAAACAAACATTACAATAATAATAATAATAATAATATTGTTATTAATGTTATATTAGGTAATAATAGAATTGTTTATCAATTGTAGTGTAAACACTAAAAATCTTTCTTTTTTCCATTCGCACGATTGGATTGTATTTGAACAGTTTGGATGTGTTCGCTTTATTCCTCATCGTTCATTTTTATATCATCTTTTTTTTTGTAATTTTTTCTTATTCTTCTTGCATTATTGATACGGTATTTATTTCATAATTAAACATTATTTATCGATCGATTACATACTCGTGGCTTTCTAATTGCAATTTCATTTATTTTTAATTATTTAAAAAATTTTATTTTTCAGTGGAAAAAGTCTTGAATGTTGCTAAGAAGGACTGTGATCTCGCGTAAAAAGGTGAAAATTTCTTAGTTTTTATTACTTTTTGGATAGGTATTTCCATATGATTCCATGTATTTTGTTAAAATGTTCTCGAAAGCCACGAGACTGCAGTCGTGCGCGAGTGTCCATTATCCTTACAATATAATGAATAAACGTTAAAAGTGCAATATCTAAAAAATCTCTGTTCTTTCCCTCTCGTTCTCATCAACATTCTATATTTATGTTTTCTTTAGTTATTTAGGTTAGGTTTTTTTCGTTTTTTCTCATCATTTCGCCTTTCTTCCGTTTTACTCAAAATTTTTTATATTGCCTTTGCAAACTTCGAGTTCGCCGTCGAGCAATCATAATGGTCCGTATGATAAAAGTATGTTTTTATTCTCTTTCGACAGCGATTATATCTATACTGGATTCTGTTGATATTCTTAATGTTTATTCACAATTTTTGAAAAAATTGAGGTGATAATGTTTTTTGTCAGTTAGATGATGACTTTGGTGTCGTTTTTTCCTTCATTGTTTTGTCACGGAACTCCGAAACATTCTGTTCATATTACCTTTAAAGTCTCTCTACAATAGGCGAATTATGTTTTCCACCCATGGGTCTTGCCTTCACTTTTACTTGTATTCATTATATAAGATTAGTCAAACACATTAAGTAGATCATCAATGATCATACAATCATAGCATCTATACAACGGGAAGTGAGAAGTGAAAGCTAAAGAACATTGTTCACATATTGTAGAGGCTTTTAGTATTTTGTTCGAAATTAAAAATAGATCGATGTACCGATACTCTTTATCATTTCGACCCTTTTTCGAAAGTAAAAAGTTTCGATTATTGAAGGGTGTATCAATAAATAACCGTTGCAATCCAATGATTGACTGGGTAAATTTTTTTTAATCCAGGAAATAATATTAATATTTATAAAATGAATAAAAAGTTTTTACATTTACGAACCATTAAAAATGAATTAATCAATTGACTATTTTTTTTTAAATAAGGTTCGTTATTCACTGGTGCAGCAATCCTATATCGATAACTTTATTGAAGTAGCAGACAAATATTTCATACGTTTAAATAATAAAGAAATCTGCATTGGGTAAAAACTATACTTTTTTCTTGAGCTGTTACAGTAAACGTGAAAAAAATTGTTCAGCATATTACACGAATCCATAAAAGTTAAAATATGTAAAAGAAGGTCGAGTTCGTTTGCACATATTATGTGTGTATTAATTTTCATTAATATGACTGTTTATAGCTCTACTTCTCCTCGTATCTTACCGATTATGACGATTTCAATCGTCGGTAATCAAATGTGAGGAAAAATGAACGATCGAGTTAACTCCGTAGCGACCTTTACTTACTTCGTTCTATTTCTTGAACGCATTTTATTTTCTATCAATGTATACGCAGTCATCATAAACTCAATAATCAACGAGACATAAATTGACAAGACTTTATCATAAGCGTAAGCGAAAACCATTTTATTTTGACTCTTTTTTCACTAGAAAAGTTAAGCTGATACGAGTGATGAGGTTTCACTTATTACTCGCGTTTAATACAAATATATGTTCATCTTCTAAACGAAAATAAAATCAGAGAAATGGTTCTAAAAATGAACTACAATCGATGGAAGAAAGAAACAAATAAGCAGTAATAGTGACCGAAATGCGATAATTCGGCAATTGATAAATCTTATAAGAAAGGAAGAGACTAGCCCATCGATACAACGGTAATTATCATGTTTTTTTACCGCGATTGTAATGTATAGATCGACATCATCCAATTGGATCTGTTGGTGACATTGAAACGCGTGATTCTGCGCGAATTTCGGCGTGTCTTCTTTAAATAAGCTCATCTACTTTATACGCACACGAATATAGCAATGAATCAACAACGTATTTATGCTTTCGTTACATAAAAAGTATACAATCGAATATAAATATACGTAACAATGTGTTATTCTTCATCGTTAAATCGCAATCACGCGTCATCTCATTTTTACTCATTCAAGGATTAATTATAAAGAATAAAATTCTTATGCTTCATCAGTCTCGCTGTGTACTCACAACACTTCTATTTTTTTTTTTTTTATTGAATCATTCTCACACGTCTCATGCTTTTATTCACACACTCACATGTCGTACGTATCGCAGCATACAATAATTTATAATTTCTCTCTCTCTCTCTCTCTCTCTCTTTTCTCGGTCTCTCTTTCTCTTTTTCATAATCTTTTCCTCGCATATATCACAATCGTCCGCGCAACGCGGAAGAAGCTCTAAAGAAGACGTTTTTTCCTGCTGATTTCTTAAAACTTCTTTTTGTTTGCGTTAATTACACGACAGTAAACGGGATACGAGAACGACTTTTAAATGGGATTTTTTTGGATTAATCCAAAAACATTAAGTATTCCTTTCTTTCTCTTCCTCTTTCCTTTATTTTTCTCTTATGTTTTTATCAGAGAAATTAGAAGACATTTTACAGGGCTTCCTTTTTATTATTGATATGCACGCACAAAGTTTACTTTTCGCTGACTTCGCTCATTTATCATGATCATTTTGTTATGTTTTGGTCTTTTGACAAGAGGTAAAATTGGAGGCTTGATAAAAGTGTCAATTGATGGTAGTTAGTGTAGGTATAAATGCAGAAACTTCAATATATGTGATTGGCTGTTGTATCAATATGATTTATTGAATATGTTTTTTTTTGTTTTGGATCGCTCTTCAATCGTTATTTATTCATTTTCTTATTCAACCTCTTTAATATTTCTATATGTCGAGTATGCAATTCGGTATCGCGCGACAGTGAGATACAAGACATACAATTTTTATCAATTTTCGGCGTTTATTGATATCTTTCCCTTTTAGTACATAATGCAGCTGCGGCAGATTAGGTTCTCAGTAAAGTTTTATAATAAGTAGTACAGTATTATGTGCTTGTAACATTTCTTTTTATTTTTCACTCTCATCAATTAATATGATATACGAGGGCTAGGAAAAATGTTGATCGACGCGCGGCACGCGTATGATGCACGATCGATGTAATATAATTCTTAATGAGAGAAAGTCACAAGCGAAAATATGTTTTACAAGCCGATACTTTTTCGCGGTGTCCTTAACCGGCCGCTACTTTTCCAATCGATACCTCCTAAAATATTTTAATGAAAAATTGATGCCTTTTCTCTTTTCCGATAAATGGGGTTAATTTTTTTTATTATTATAAAGAACTCGTAAAATCTTTGCTAGCTAAAGTCTGATATGTAGACTGATTTTGGACGCGGGATAACCTAATTCGTACCTAATGAACTCAAGCCGGCAGACCGTGAGGATCGGATGTAAAAAAGTCGGAGTAAATATATTCAAGTCTATAAATAAGAGTAACGTATAATGGGAAATAATTTTCATTTTTCAGGTTTCGATCATCATCGGTTTGCCGCGTTCAAGGAGGATATGTGAGATATAGATAGACTAAGGGGATTCTTTATTTTGTTTTCATTATTATTTTTGTTTTCTTTAAGTTTTCTAGCTTTAAAGCACTTTCCCACCTGCCAGCCGATTAATCGCGAAGCTACGCGATTATCGAGCAAACATTTGTCTCTAGTTTTATATCGATAAATGGGTCCAGATCAATCGATTTTTATCATTCATTTACTCTTTCTTTTTTTTTTTTTTCATTTAACTAAAACTCTTCCAAAAACTACTATAGCTAATATACACACGACGATAGAAGATCAGATAGGTGCGCGATTCTTTTTACTTTGTATCTTATTGTACGTGTATTTTGTGTATAACCTTGTGTTTTTGTGTGTACTTTAATACCTTTTCTTCTTATTTTTTTTAATCTTTCGCGTGATTTCGCTTCCTTACTGTGTTATTACAATAATAATAATAGTTACATTTATAACCTATTTTCTTAGTTACTTTTTCAATTTACTTTTATACATAAATATTGCCGGTAGCAGACAATTTTACAAAACGTTATATATACCCTGGAATAATGTGTCTTACAGCTTGGCGTCTACACGAAGACTGGGGTCGCGAATTCCTTTAAAGCCTTCACATTACTTTTTCATTATTATTATTATCATCGAGATATGTCGACTTTTTTATGCTAAATAACTATTATTTAACAAAATCTACCAATTCGTGCCTGTACAGAGGCAACTTCGAATTCGATTTGCAAAGGCTATATTTGCATAACAATTACATATGCCATTATATATAACCCAACCTCGTTTTGCTTCTTTTTCTTTTTTTTTATTTTTTATTTTTACAAAAGGAATTCGTTTGGATTTTGTTTTTGTCTCTTACCTGTGGTAAACACGATTAGAGAGCTTATTAATCGTCTTCGCTTCACGCTTCGAGCTTATCTTTACGCGAAATAAGTAATTATACACATCACGTATTACATTATGAAACACTCGCTAAAGCGCCACGTGAAAAACGCAGCGACTTGTGTTCTGGCACAGTCTTTGACGCTTTTGTTCTTATATGTCTCTCTCTCTCTCTCTCTCTCTTTTTCTCACATAATCTCATTCCTTTACAATATGTGCAAATTAACCTCGCATTTTTTGTTTTTTTCACCTCTCCTTAATTCTCAGTTTCATTTATTTTTCTTGGGTTAATTCGTGTCACTCGCTCTTTTCCACGGTTTAAAATTTAAATACACGTATTACTCGTAAGTATTTTTTTTTTACTATGACCCTGTTTTCTTAAAGGCTTCGTAACATAAGTTGCTTTCGGCCGAAGTTACATGGTAAAGTGCAAACAGGAGGAGTGCAACTCAGATGCAATCACGTTAAAGGGTCAGTTTCGCCAAGAATACCGTTTTAATTATAATAAAGGTTAATCCTGCCTAACTGTTGTAAAATCAGAGGTTTTCAGTTTTGATTACTGATAGTTTTAATTACTCATAGATGTATTATCAGAAAAGTTCCTCAAAAGTTTTCTATTAAAAATTGAAATTATAAGTACTTAACGACGCATTGAGTAACGTTATTTTGAACTCGAAAATTAATTTTTTTTTATTTTCTCGGTCGTTTAGCACATAAAGAAAAAATAAAAAAAATTCTAATAAAAGTTGAAAACTAATGGGTATGTTCTTCCCTTTTATTATTCATTTTTTCTCATAGAGCTACTCTTTCGCTGATAATAGAAATAATTCTATTTCAGAACAAATGGTTTAATTATTTAAATATTAAATTTGCAATAAATAGCGAAATATTAGAACATTGACTAAGTGCACGAGGAAAAAAGCTTTATATTATTAAGGGAAGACATCGTGCTACATGTAATATTATTCCTTGTTTCTAGTTGAAATGACCACGTTAAAATCAGGTAATGTTATTTTTTAATAAATAACGAACAATTTTGTAATAATTTTTATAAAAGTGCTCACTTTTTATTTAAAAATCATGTATATACACGATACGTATACACGATAATTTATGGTCTAATTTCTACCAGGGGACAAGATGTTTGAATTTACTCATTATTTTTTTCTTTTATTATTTATATCAACGATCGATTTGTTAGATTGTTTTGCTTCTGCAATTCTTGAATTGTCGCGCACATGAACCATTCGAAACGTTGACGGAACGTAATAAAATGAAAAAAAAAATGAACATTGCGAAATGTAATAACAATGAAAACAAAATGTGTATTAACAAATTTGAATTTATTGAAAAAAATCATTTTTTTATACTTAACAACATAAAATTTTAAACAAAATTGATTCCAATGCATACCTTAAAAATAAATAGAAATGAATTGAAGTTAACAACCGTGTACTTGAAAAGATGAAAAAGAACATACAGTAGTGTTTGCATTCGAGTGCCATTCCAAATTGCTTGAAGATCATGAATATATATGTATCGTGTGTTGTGTTTCTTGTGTATGCTGTGTTTGTGTGTAAAATCAAGGCTATGTCACAATCTACAAAACTCTCTTTACGAGGAGCAATATTATTGTGATGCGAAAACTTATAAAAGTTACAAAGATCTTCTGTGCTGCTTTACTTATATCAGAAGTTCGAAATTAGCACTTTTAATGCAAGTATTACAATTTAAACGTTTTTCTAGGTTATATCGATCCCGCAAATTTCTTCGGGCTCAAATTTACAATCATTTCTTAGATCTCAAACTTTCAATCATTTCTTAGATCTCAAACTTTCAATATGGCATCCAAGAAACGACTATGAAGTCGGGCCTAATTACACAAAAACATCATTATAGAGCTCATGGGGAAATGGCAAATTTCGTTGGAAAGTGGATTCCGCTATTCATTTGGCACGCGTTCACAACTGTTTTTTTTTTTATTACGCTCTTATTTGTTTTTATTTTGTTTTGGCACATTTTTTTCGCGCCGCGTTGAGTCAAATCTCTCTCGATTGAATATTTGGCACACAGCATATATGCGTCGCGCACTTTTTTGTTTTTTTTTTCATTAGCGAAGTTTGTTTTCCCGTAGTACCCACGTATACAAAAAATATGCCTCGAAAATCTAGCGCTCGCCCTTCGAATCGGCAGAATCCGAGGCTTTGCTCATTTCTCGACAAGAGACTTATTCCTAGCGTTTTTCCACGACTTATGCACTCGTATTCGCCGATTTCGGATATTAATTCCTTTTTATCGCGCTCTCCCTCTCCCTCTTATTGGATTCGAAAAAGGTAAATTAAGTGGCGAGCGCGACTCAATATCCTATAAAAACTAAGTTATATTTCTTAGCTGATTGCCTTGTGTTACGGTAAGTTTGGAAATCGACTCGATCGATCGGCGGACATTTTCTTTTGTCTTTCATTTTGTTCTTTGTGTCCGATTATAATATGATACCGATCGATCGGCGCCGAGTTCTCGCAGTAAGGTTAAGGCCCCTGCACTAACGGATTGCTCTACGCCACAACAGAATTTGCCGTTACACGCCGATCGTCGACAATTTACTCTCCATTTTATTTGCTCGCTTGTTTCTCATCGTTTTCTAATTCTTTTTAACGAAGTCGTAAATACAAAATAAAACTTATACTTTATTACTTATAACGAATGAACAATTTTATTTTATTAATATAGTAATATCACTTTCGAAAGTCTTTAAAAAGTCATTGCGTATTTTTAAAATCTAAAGTTAAAACAGGGCTGTAGGCTAGAACATAAAGTGTAATATATGAGAATTTCAGATTCCGAGTTTTCGATGGTTTTGGATTCGAATTTAACTAGTTTCTCGTTCAATGAAATGATATAATTAACTGTTGGTACAGATGGATTAATATCAGGCGTGACTTTTTGGAGAAGCGCGCGATATGTATCGCTCTTCGATACCGAATTTTCATTCCTCTTTCGGTCGTTTTTGTTCCTTATCAACTCACGGCAATTAATTTGCTACGGAAATACACGTATACCAATGTTAAACGTACAAGAGATTCCTTACGAGATTTACATTGATGTTTTTTTTTGTTTTTTAAAAAGTTCGTGTAACTATTAGGTAGTTTATTTTTACAATATTATTACTGTAACTTTAAAATACACGCATTACCGAACGTGAACAAGCATCAAGGGATTTGCACATGAATGCTCGAAGATATAATTTAACATAATAATTATATATATAATCTTCGATGTGAAAATCGCACAATTCACGTCGAAAAAATGTAAAGAGTTCCATACTGCGAGACAAAAATCTTACTTTTCTTTTTTGCACTTATTCGAATCAACGATTACCTGTGCTCGAGTATTGGATGTTTGTGTATGTATTTAATGGTAAAAATTACATTTGACACAAGGTTAGTAATGTTTCTTTCATTAATGCTTCTCGGTTACAATTCGTGACAAATCAAATAGGTTTAGCGCGTATTCTTTTTGTTCCATAATAACGTTACGATATTTCTGAGCTGCCTTTCTTCACTAAAGAAGCTAATAAAAGCGACGTCATGCGGTAATGTCATCGTTACTGCTAGAGCGAATATAGCATCAGAACGAATTTTTCTGTAACGATTATAGTTGCTGAACTTTTTATCATTCGGTGTGAGTGTGCGAATACGCACTTGGCTATCATTTAACTTTAAGTGGAGCGATATGTAGAATAGAGTAATCGTAGCCTAATTTTTAATACATTTTTCAACGGATATGTTTTGGAGGTTATTATATTGTTTTATTACGACAATGATTTTTTTCTCCTCATATTTCGCTTAAATCTTCCTTACTATTTCAATTTCTTTCATTTCTTGCATTTATAATTTATAATTAAATATTCTTTCTTTAAGAAAGGACCCGAGTGAATTTTGAACGCGCGAAAGAAAAGCGTATCACCATTTTATTTACTTCTTTTTCTCATCTTTGCGTAACGATTTATATCTGTGTTTCTTCTTTATAGAATTCTCTATAGAATGAAGCAAAAATATAGCATATTTAGGGACTCAGTCTTGATAATTGCGTATTTTATCTACCGATCGTCGAAAAATAAATCCGTCGTTACGAAAGGGAGCAAACCGTCATTTTCTCTGTATCCTTTCTCTTTTTCTTCTGCAGAGGAAGAATCGCACGTGAAATTTTGTTATTTTATTTTTATTTAAACTTAACTTTCAAAAAACAATCGAGTTCTTCAAACTTTTATGTCGAAGGACTCTTCGAGACTATCAAGTGAAAAGACTTTCACTCAGATCTTTCCTTAAGTACAACGAGATTGAAGGAAGTCGAAAAAAGCCGCTTACTTTAATTATTATTTTTTATTAATCCGTGTTGGCATGATTTTCGACCATTTACAATATGCTGCAGAGATATAGTTATGGATGCAGGGATCTGGTCCACGCTGATTATGTTCTAGCAGAAAAAATTGTCTTTCTTAATTTTATCTCTTCACCATATTTTTCATTAATTATTCTTTTTTTAATTTTTTGTCTTCCATTTTTATATTAGAAGTTTAAGAATATTTCCCTCGCGTCGGTGCAACCGGATATACTCCGCGAGCGAAAATTAAAAAATCTAGTAATTCTTATAAAATTAAGCTTTTTAAAAAATATTCTCATTGTTTATATGTTATTGAAAAATTTTTAATAAAAAATAATTATAAAAATTATTTCTAAGAAACATATTATTTAAAACAATGCAGTGAGAACTAAAAGATAAATATTTGGTTTATCTTTTATTCTGTTTAATGTTCAAATACTTAATAAAAAACAATTTAGAATCCTATTTTTTCAATTTTCAAAGTAGTTGAATCAATTTTGAAAGAAGTTAATGGAAGGAAACTGTAATTTATTACCATATATTACTGCAAAAATAATTAGTATAGTTTTCACTGAAAATGATGAAGCTTATATTCTTAACAGACACGAAAGTGTATGGCATGCGATATTAAGTATAATATATATGAAAAAATCGACTTTTCGCTCGGGAGACTGCATCCCGAAGAAAAACTTCTGAACCTATGTTTAATCCTTTCGCGATGCGCCTTTTAAAAAGTCGTCCTTAACTACAAATAACCTATAATCAATTCTAATCACAGCAATATTTATTGTTGATATACACAATCATACAGCGTCTCTCACTAAGTGGTTTTTCCCATTATTTCATGCTTTTTTTCTTGTCGTTAATTTACTTATTTTCTTTTAACACTTCCACTGTCTGAGGCTTGTTTGTTTTTTTTCACTCTCTCCGCTCACGAAACCCTCTTAATTTTGTAATTATTTATTTAATTTTTCTTTTGTTAACTTCGTCAGTGGTTTACGTTTTTTTTTTCGTCGAGAGGGTAGAAGGCGGCCACGGAAATTGGGAAGAAAAACGTCCCGCCTTAGAAAATTTATAGCTAAAAATAATAGAATTTTATTCACAAATATGAGCACATCATTTTTTCACCCCTTTTACTTTAAACAATACACAATAAATAACGGTTCAATGCTCGATCAAAACACAAACAAATAAACTAACATAAAATTTCGACGATTTTAATTTTGTACAATTTTACATACCCTTATCATTATTGTCATAAAAACGAACAACAATTTTGAGCGCAAAATAAAAACATTGAGACATCGAGCCAATAACATAATGTAACATAATTTGCAGAGTTCGCGGCGAGATGAACTTCATGAATGAACGCTTTTAATTTTTTCTTTATATTTCCGTCTAACGTTCGAATTTCCCCCGCCGATATATAAGCGAATAACGAGTACGTAGAAAAAAGGCACTTCGCGCAACTCGCGATTTTGCTCTATATTAATAAGCGAAGTTGATTGTTCAATACTTTCGGCCGCGAGGGCATATATCATGAATTTTGCATAAGAAAAATTGGGCAAATAAATGAAGGAAATGTAAAAGTTCTATTTTCTATCACAGCATTATTTTATTCAATATCAACTGAATAAATTTTTTTGATTAATTATTTTTTTCACTTGAAATTTGGTAAATTAGTAAACTATAGCCTTAAAATCGTCTAGAAATTAATTTTTTCATAAAACTAAGTATTAATAAAAAGGAAATTTTATTTATTTAGTTTTTAAAAATATTGCAGTGATGAAATTCGAACTTTTACAAGCCCTTGATAAACAAATATTAAACCTTCACATTGGATAAAAGGGCGACGGGAGTGGAGAAAATTTCGTAGCGACGAAGTCTTTCTTAATCCGCTTCTCTTACTTTTTTATACTTTTAATTCACAAATAATAATTAGTCTAATAATAATAATCATAGTAATAATAATAATAACAACAAACACATATTCTCTTATTTACAAAAGAAATATTACTTCGAGATTTTTATGTCGATTAACCATTTTTTGTCATTCTCGTATGTACAAAGAAATTGCAAACACTTTTGAAAAAAAAGCAATACTACATAAATAAAAATATATAATAAAAGCCAATAACAACCCATTTAAATGAAATCGGTATTACAATAAATAATAAGTGTATATGCACGTACACGTTGGAAGATTTCGCGTTAAAAAAAAATGAGACAGTGAAAAACATTAGATTTAAAAGAAATTGCTCTTTGGCACATGCCGGAAGCGCGCGAATTTATGGATATGTCTTTTTTTTCTCTTAAATTTCAGTCTAAGCTATAGGTGGCGCCAAAGGCGCAAAAATTCGAATAATTATTGCTTTTCCCGCCGCTCGACTTCAGTTCCTTTGGTCGTTCGAGTGGTCAGAAACGGTTTCATAAATAATATTTTAAATAATAACTCCTACGACTTAATTACAAATAACACAAAGTCTCTCGAGTATAATTTCGGATTTCGTTTTGTTCAAGAAAGAATTGATAGAATCTAAATAATAAAAATCGAGCACGGGTCTCGAGGGGGGGAGCTTGGCGCGCCTCTTAATCTCACCTTCGTCGCTAATATTTTCATCTAGTTAATTTCTTTTTCATTTATCGTATAATAAATATATATATCATATATATAATATATCCTTATCTGTAATTCATGTTATAATTTCATTTGTTTCATTACTTCCCTCCCACTAACGCTTTTTCTCATTCGCCTTTTTTACTCCACAAGAGAAGCCACTTATCTTTTAACGATATACTGCGCGCCAACTTTAGTTCGCTTGATTACTCCGCATTCCGTTTCGATTTTAGTATAAAAAAAATTCCGTATTTCTTTTTTAAGATTTCATCGAATAGCGGACGGCGAATAATATTGTTTACCGTTTAAGATATTTTTAAATTAAATCTCAAATTAAATAAATTAGTTGCTGAGCGAATTCAAGAGAAATAATAAAATTGATTCGCTCGTCCCGTATTTTAAAAATCGTAATTTTTATCGTTTTACGTTTCATTTCCATTCTAATCGGTCGCTCATTTAAAATGTATTTAATAAAAGAACACGCAACGCTTCTTTTTTTGTACACATGCCTAACCTAATTACTACGCGATTTAATTAAATTCATATATTTCATCAAATTACATAAAAAGGGTCCTTAACTCTTTGTTTCCCCCTAATTATCGTCCAATCACAATTTCCATAATTACAAATTATGTAAATGATTTATGTCGATCCAAAAGGTCGACCGATAAGAAATAAAAAAAAAGAATATAAATTGAACGTCACATAATTCAACTTTGATTAGAAAAATAATACATATAAATATATATGTATATATATTTATATAATTCATCCACATGCGCATCGAACGCGAGAATAAAAATGCTTAACCATCAGTTTATTATTTTTTTTCGATAAAAGTACGTTTGTAGACGATAATAAGACGATTTAATCTCCTATGGTCAATAATAATAATGATGTACAAGTACCCTCTGCGTTTTTTCCGTTTTTTTTTTTAAACTACGTAGGTATTCTTACATCTCCCATATTTATTACTTTGTTTTGTTTTTTGTCCAAACCCGTCAAAAAAACCTTCGCATCCGCACCTCTTGCAATTAGCTTCTTTTGTTTAATTATTTTTTTGTTATTCTTTATTAAATATAAAAATGAAAACTAACGTATCTTTGGCTTGTTCCCTTTACCAATCGGCAGCAGCGTTGTGGGCTGCGGCGTGCTTAATTTTTTTTCAATTTTTTTTTTCGGGTTTTCCCGTTTGCTTTACTCCTTCTTCTCTCATTCTTATTTTTCATCTTCAACCTTTTGTACAGTTTTGTACACTCAAGTTTATTATAATAATTCCTTCTCCAATCTATGCATTGCGCTGCACTCGACGGAAACATATTCGCGGCCTACTCAAAGAAACACGCGGACACTTTCCATCCAGCCTCATCGCGATATTATATCCTTTTTTATTATGCGTCTGTGTGTGGGTGTGTATGTGTATGTAAGTGTGTAAGTGTGTGTGTGTGTGTGGTTGTGTGCTGTGTATGTCTGTATATAGGTGTATCGTGTGCGAAGAATTTATTCTCCATTACACTCAAAAAAAAAATCATTTCCACATCGTCTCGGATACTCGGCAGCAAAAAAAGTCGCGATCACCTCGAGCGAGAGCCGGTTGAACACATTTCGTGGCCCAGAACCCGCTTGCCATTTAACTGGCTCACTTTTTCACCTTCATAACTTACTTACTCGCACGCTCAATCCCCGCAGTCGCCACATTTTATCAACATCACCGTTTCTTTGCGAACCTCCTGACGTCGCTTTTTTGCCGCAACGAATAAAAGACGCGCATTACTCCCTTTATTTTTCCCCGCCCCCCTCCCTATATTCGCGATTTTCTTTATCGAATCATTCCCCGTGTCTTATCAAGACCCATTCGGCTCTTTCAGGTTGTTGTTGATCTGGTCGACGGCGCGCGTACGCGTCGCCGCTTTCCGCCGCCGCCATCTGCGCGCCATCTAGCAGCGAGTAATAGTAGTAATGGTAGTAATCGTCAATTGTCAACGGCGGACGACCGTAGCAGTAGGAGCAGATGACGTGGACAACGACGCCACTGTGATAGTAGCAGTTCAGGTGGCGCGAATTATAAATCCCCTAGTGAATTGGCGATTTGACGATGTGGTTGGGCGTGATGTACTGAAACGCCGGTATCGCCATGCCGCCAGTCTCGAGCGATATCCTGAAACAAATTAGATCCTCGTTACTCTAGGTTGGTTTTAGCTTTTTTTTTTTCTCTTATCTTTGCAAATGCTGTCTTAATGGTTTCTTTGATTGGCGTTTTTATGCAACAGAAGACAAGCTTTCAAAGGATTTTAATTCTTTATTTATATGGGTAAGAGTACACTTATGCCGGCGACCGTTTCAATATTGCCGACACATTCCACCCAGTTTCAACAAGAGAACTTCAAATTTGCGTCTTGCCTCCTATAAGTATTGCACACGTTCTTTATACTACATAGTATCTTTTCATTAATTTTCTTTTATAACAATAGAATTTTTTCTGATGCGATTAAGACCGCTATTGAGTATAGAGAAGTGAAAACTAAAAATAAGAGTTGACAGGATTAAGTACATTCCATTTTTAATGTCTACAAAAAAAAATTAACCAGTTCAATTAGTTATATCCCAAATGACTTTATTTTAGAAGTTCTTGTAACTTTTGAGTGAAGTAATTTAGATATCAATAATCACGCCCGTATTATAAGAATTTTTTTTACAATATGTTATAACCATATTCAAGAAATTTATGAAAAGTCAGAGTCAAACAGTCGGCAACGCAAGGAAAATGTGTACTTAAAAAGCTGCGTGAGGTTGTACCTAAGTTTTTGAGTTTGTAAAATTGCATTATTCGAACCGTGCGGAAAATATTCATTTTTTTAATACTCCAGAGATATGCAAATGCTAAATAATAGCAATAATTTTCTTTTTTTCTTAAATTAATAAATCGACAAATTATTGATTATGCAAAAGAATAGATACTTAAAATGTGAAATTTTTTAATTGTATAGACTTTTCGTATAATGAATTGATTGTTGATTGAGTCTAGACGTTTATTATTGAATCTTTGTTTTTTTCGTATAATTGTGACACTACCTGAAAGTAAGCAAATATTTGTAAGTTCTCTTGATCTAAATGACATCATTTTTTCTAAATAAAAATATAGAAATAATATGAATACCTCAAAGAAAATAGTCCATTGATGAAACAGCATTGACAAAAAGTATAAAAAAGATGTAACAAACAATGTATTGCGGTATATAACTTTGGACAAAACCGTTTTTTCTCTTTTTTAATTGTTGCAAAATACATCTGCTGGTTTCAAAATGAAAGTCAAACTTTGGCTTTGCCAGAGCATAACAAAAAAAAATTAAAGAAAAAATTAAATTAAAAATTGCGGTTGATCGGGATCAGTAGATTAAGAGGACTAAAAAGGAATGGATGGTGCTTACCAAAGACGGGCAGGAGCCTGGGTTTCAAGTTGGTTGAATGGATACATCTTCCATTTTTCTTTCGTTCTCTCTCATTTTCTCTCCCCCTTTTTCATTATTTTATTTTCTTTTTTTAACATCTCATCGAGTGTCGCTCTCTTCATCATGTCATTTCAATTTTATTGTTTGTGCATATGTTTATCGTTTAATTTATCCATACAAAATTAATCTATTAGACTAAATCTACTCAATTACACGAAGAAAAATGCAAGGCTAAAGCTACTTGAATATTCCGAACTTTAGGTAACTTGACACTTGCTGAAACATACCTATCCACATCTAGATGCGCACAACCTCGAAATCGTAACCTTGCGCATGTAAATATGATTCGCAATATGTTGTACGCATACATTTTGATGCGCAGCAGTTTCAGCTCGGGACACACAAGCTACTTTAACCTTACTTTTTTTCTTCGTTTCTGTTAAATTAATAAAAAAGCAAAAGTATCAACACAAATAACATTTAACCTGGTTTTCTTTTGCTTTATCTCTATTGCAACAAACGACCACTTCAAAGTTCTTGAAGAGATAGTCCTTTCATAGGAAACTTTAATTCATTGAGATTCTCTCTTGAAGACAATAAACATTGGAGTATATGATTAAAAGTTTATATTTCTAGTTAAATTTTATATTGACACACTTTCCGTACTATTTTGTTTGTACTAAATCAAATTAATAAAGGTAATTTATATAAAATTTTCGCCTTTTAATTTTCATAAGCTTATTATTTCACTCCAATAAGTAGTAGTTTGCCAAAAGAATTTATATTTTGAATTTTAAATTAATAATCATTAACTTCAACTTTCGGGGAGGAAGGCCAAAGAGATTTTACCACGTTCGCAACGTTTTTTCATATTAAACACGCCTATCTCTTTATTCAATAAGATGATACAGAGTAGCCAATCAATTGCTAAACACACAATCGACGTTAATATGTAGGTATAAAAAAAACGGGAATCTAGCGCGACTTGCACATAGCGATGTCCTTTACGCTGTTATATCTGCCGCTCCATCTCTCTATCACATATGCACGCATCAAATTGATCTCACGCTTTACATGCTTGCTCATTAAAAAAAAAAACAAATATTTTTTGCTTTATTTATTTTTTCGTTTTATTGTCTCGATAACAAAAGAAAAGCCATACAAAGCCAGATTCTTCGCTGATAATTTACGCGATTAAGTATATCGCAAATCCGTATAACAAAATACAATGATATTCAAAATATTTTTTCGTCTTTTCTCGCCGTGAGTCTTTCTTTCGCGTGTATAACAAATTCGTAAAAAGCACTAAAAAAATAATAAAGCAACAATCGTATTACTTTCGATCAACTTATATCCGTACTCGTACATGGACTGATGAATTTTTTTTTATCTTTTTTTTGTCAATCCAAAATCTATGCTTAAATTTGATTATTTTTGGTTGATTTAGTCTGATTTTGATGTAAAAAAAAGAAAAAAGGCCGAGGAATGTCAATCATGCACGTAGTATTTCATTTTTTTTTTGCTTAAATTTATATGGTTGCTATCCACTCAGCAACGTAGAAAAAATCTGTACAATCGGAAAAGAAAAAAAGAATTCACAATAAAACATTAAAAAAACACAGCAAGAAAGGACAAAAACAAAATGCAGTTCACAATGAACTCGCGATTTATGGACTCTAACTCTAATCTTACAAGATTATTGATAAAGCTATAGTGCTGTAATATATACGACTATGTATGTATATATATATTTTTATGTGTAGAATTATGTGTATACTATTTTACTGATTAATTCAAGTATCAGAATGAGTGTACTAATATTACGAGTCTAAGCTCTAGTTTATTCTCCACTGAATTTGTATTTTTGTTTGTTTAACGCTATTCGTATTTACTTGTACGACATTAAGCTCTATATTTCGCATCGTTTTTCTCTGTTTTTTTTCTGATTTTTTTTTTCAATATCTTTCAGAGTCATTCGTGACAGTTACATGATTATGACTTACAGTTACGCGGCTGAACAGAAGTATACAATTACAAAGATTCTCCTCATTCGGTACATATACTATTCAAAAACATTTTTTTCTCTCATTTCTATTATTTCTTTATATTACTTTTCGCTCTGTACTTCAATTCACTCGCACATTCATCCACAACTCTTTCTTGAGTCTGTTTCGATTACGAAAGAAGAAAAAAGTTCTCTTGCTCTTATCACAAGTAGGACTATAAAAAAATGTTCAAAGTAAAAATGAAAAAAGTCGTCAAAACGTTACAATCGAATAAATGGCTATGCGCTAGAAAAAAATAAACGAACGACTGGATCAAAGTCATCGGTCTTACAAATGCAAACAGCGACTGCGAGTCACTAAGAATGTTCGTTACACATTTGAAACATCGTGATTTGTATTCCCGCGAATATATATGTGTATACACAAGAAAAAGAGAAGCTGCAATACGGGAGTTTCAGACATTTGTTTTTTCATTGAAACAAGACTAATCATAATACAAAAAAGAAAAAAAGAAGAAGGTGGCGCAGCACCTCTCGACGATACTCACGTACGCGGCTTCTTTCGTACTCATGTTTCTCCTTTCGTTTACAATCATATCGAATCTTATATCGGTGTCTCCACCTGACGTCGTCGATTCCTTCGCGAAACAAGAATTCTGCCAGCACAACAGAGCCTTATTGTCCTCACGTCAATGACCACGAACAGTCAAATGATAAGATAAGCGCACAGGTAGCAGCACGCTATATACGTCAAGTAGAGGAAGTCTGTGAAAGTAGACGAAAAGCTTTTGTCGGTACGATCCATTTTTTGGCACACACTGCAACGGCGAGTCTCGCACGTGTCAGTAAACGCGATGTACGCACTTGTCCACGAAAACGGACAAGTATGTATCTAATTCGATCTGCTTCACTTGGAATCGACGACTTCAAACGCACAGTGATCAGGAAACACGCGTATACAGAATAAAGAAAGAAGCAAGCAGTGAGAGAGAATGGACAAAAATAAGACTACGAAATTTCAAAAGAAAAAAATGAATGAAAAGATAAGATAGCAAACGAGACGCGGCTCAATCGTGTATCGAGACACCGATGAGGTTGCCAGTTACGCCGCTGCCGCTGCCGCCGCCGCCGCCGCCGCCACCGTTGCTCGACGCCACCACCACCAGCTGCTGCTGCTGCTGCTGCTGCTGCGTCAGCGCCACTCAGTACGGATTGTACTTGGCGCGCTCGGACTTGAATTTGCCGCTGTCGATGGGACCCGGTGCGCTGGGACTCCTCAGTCTCGGTGTGAATGCCTTGTGGGAACGGTGGACACCCGTCGTCTGAACCGGCAGAGCTGTCGCGGCTGCGCCCGCCGCGCCACCTAGCAGCTCTGTCAGACCACCAAGAGCAGTGAGACTGGAGAGGGCGTTGAGGGCGCCTGGCTTGCTCAACAGCTGTGCCAGTGGGATGGCGCTGGCCAAGGGAGAGGCAGTGGTATTGTTGGTAGAGGGAGAAGTAGCACTGGCCCCGGACGCCCCGGAAGTGGTGCCGCTGCCAGGGGTTTGGGTATTTTGGGCCTCTAGGTTAGCTTTCTGCAGTTCGACACTGGGGAACAAGACAACAAGATAACGGTCAGAGGTTTTTGCAGGGGGATCATTACGTGGGATTTTTTAAGTATGTAACAATGATTTTGGTTTGAATATTTCTGTCTTGGGAGCCGTTGACGATCATAAGCCAAGTGTGTTTCGGGGGGGATCTTGCTTGGGATGCTGTGGGACTATTGTATGCGGATCGAGGATCCTTGGGATTGTTTTTATAGTTAGTCGATAAACAAAGGTGTTTATTTATTCTGCCCACGTGTTCGAAAGATTGTGCTGGTTGGAATATTGTATTAGAAGAAATTGGTAGTTGATAATCAAATGTGTGAGGATGTCTGGTTAAAAACTACTTTTTTTTTCACGCGATACCACAAACTACAATAATTTTGATCAAAATGTTATTTAGACTATGCCTACTGATTTGTGTATACCAATGAAAAACGTAACAGACTAGAGTGCTTCTATCCATTTTTAGCCTAGAAATATTGATAATGCTTATTTTTAAAATCTTGGTAAAAAAAATAATTAGAATTTACAAAATAAATTTTTTTGAGCTACTATTGAAATGCTTGGGTTATGATCGTAACGGCTAAAATATTTCATTATTATAAAAGAACATGGAAATTTTTTTTTATTCAATTTATGTACGATAATATTGTTCTGGATTTCAAAAATAATTTTCAATTGCATTATTAAATATAAGATCAAAAACGAAATATATGTAGTTTAGTGATTAAATAATAATGATGGAAAAATGAGGGAAAGATGTAAAATAGAAATTATTACAAGGAAGAATAAAGAAATATTTAGTTCAAATAAAGTATAAAATAAAATGAAGAGAAAGAGAGAGAGAGAGATACTGTAAGAAAAGCCATAATAGCTCAGAGAATTAATAAAAAATAAAAATTTGATTATTTGAATAGGATGGGAATATTATGAATTCCGTGGATAGAACGCATTAATATGGTC
Organism: Megastigmus dorsalis; assembly: GCA_900490025.1. Taxonomy (NCBI): domain Eukaryota; kingdom Metazoa; phylum Arthropoda; class Insecta; order Hymenoptera; family Megastigmidae; genus Megastigmus; species Megastigmus dorsalis. Next base: position 11,891 of record UELU01136331.1, on the reverse strand, counting down.
ACCTTATTCTGGTACTGCGTTTGATCCACAGGAAGCTAAGTCATACAATTCAGTGACCAATAAAATAAAAAAAAAAACAAGCAGGAACGTGGAATTGTTCAAATTGAGTTTAATTCAAGAAGTAAAAATTGGTTAGCAATGATTAACTGTTTGGCAACATTTTTTATAATAGAATTTTGTCAATATTTTGTATTGGCAGTACAAAGAGTAACCATTTCATTTTCAGAATGTTAGGGTTTACATCTAATTCCCAGAACGTATGATTATGTGTTCTCATGAGTCTCATTTTATCTGTTTATCTTTTATCCGTCTACCAAGTTCCTGCTTTTTGCAAAAAATAAAATAAATTAAAAATGTGAATGTGATCTGCACTTTACCTGGAGGCGTGTGTACCAAATGCGAAAAATTAAACAAAAAACTGAGAAAACATTATCATGTTAGTACGTGTTTTTCCATTAATGGGAAAAGAGAAAAAGAAGAAAGAACCACGTTCCAGGAAGATGAAAGTGCAGGTCACGTTTGGATATAGTGCAATAAAGGGGTGGCAGTGGGTGGGAAACAATAAAATACACAATAATAAATTATGGTAAATAGAGAAATATCGGAGTTTTGGATTATGTCGTTGTTGGTTTAATTTTTTTTGTTTTAATCGGCGGTTATTTATATGCAGTAGTAAGGTGAGTGACATCTGGAATAAAATATATATAACAATGGATTATAATTATAATGCGGTGGAGGTGTGCGTTATGGTTGGTGATGCCTTGGACGTGACGTTTGTTTGTCACTTATTCGGAGCTGTGGACGGGTGTAATTTTTTTCCACCAAACGACCATTTTATCGCAAGATAAAACTATCGTTTGAGGAAACAGAAAGAAATAATGTTGTCCGGCATGACCATGTCACACAAAACTGTCTTTCGTTCAGTACAAAAAACTAATTTAATGTAAAAATTCTCATTAAACGTACAAGGGTATTAATGACTGATGAATGAAATAATAATATTTAGAACTTTGCTTATAAATCAAGATAAATCTCTATTACACGACTGAACATATAGAATAAGATCATGATATTAAAATTTTAATTATTACTAGTGATATAAAACAGTGAAACAATAAACTTTATCATGTTGTATGAATAACTCGGAAAAATAACCTGATAATAGAAGTGACATGAACAGGCGCGAAAACAATGTTAAAGAAGCGTTAGCGTAGAGAGGCCTCCACCCTTTTTCTACTTAATTTAATTAATTATGAATTTATATATTTAAAAAAAAGCTTCATTTAAACCTTGTTTAGACCATAGCAACTGTAGTTACTAAAACCAATTGATCGTTAAACTGTACAAAAACTGATTCTAGTTCTATAACGACACTACTCTATTAGTTAAGTGTACTCGATTCAAATTTGAGGTTAGAAAGTTAAAATTCTAAAACCCTGGACACTTAAAAAGGAACAGGAACAAGATCGGTTACTTTATATATAAATATATATAAGGAAATATAGGGAACAAAACTTTTATTGTCGTATATGTATAGACATAATAACTAATGTTATTCTTGTATCTGTTTTTATATTTGTTCCTCCTTCTTTTTAAGTATCCAGCCCCTAATGTCTTTTAATTTTAAATAATTTAGCGATGAATTTGTTTTAATAACCATAATTTGTACAGTACAGTCAAGGGATTAATGGAATAGATTAAGCGGAAACCTCTCGGGTATAGGATTACTTTTTATTTCTTAATGATCCATTAGATTAGGAGAAAAAAATATTATTAAGTGCAAAATTTATGTATTGATGATTTATGGAACAATAATATACAAGGTATTTTTGGTATTGATTTGTTACTGTCTCTACATATCTGAAATAAAAAATTATAAAAAATAACTGAATCACTGGTACGAAAGGAGAGGAAAATATTCTGTAAAAAAATATAAAAAAAAATTAATGTGACTAAACTGAATAAGGAACTTTAGTCTTCGAGTAATGCACTCCAAGGAAAGGAAGTTCGTGCGCTGCCAAGGACCAATAGGATTCTTCGTCCTCAATGAATGATAATTCGAAAAGCGTAATTCACTTTTTTTGTTTGATTTTAATGAAATTATCTATACAATCACAACCAATTTTATAACTTACAAGTGAATTTTGTTAAAAATTTCAAAATTATTTGAAAAGTTTAAAGAAAATGCAAGATAGTGATGTTAAATGTAATAAATCTAGTAAAAAAGTTCGTGTTTACTTTCAATCTAGATAGAAAGTCTCATTTTTCATTAGGTGAAAAAAAAATTAAAAAAAAAAATTCAAAGGAGCAGTGCTAGGTCCGGCATATGTTTTTGATTAAAAGGATAATGGTGGATAGCGGAGACAAAATAGATGTCGTTAAGTATGGACAAGTTGAGTCTGCAGGATTCTCAGGGTTATTTGTTTGTTTTGTCTGGACCTGGAAGTATACAGGAAAACCTGGAAATAAAGGGATTAGAGAACAGACGTTGCTCTTGCATTTTGGGCGCTGCCGTCACTGCTGCTTCCTCTGCCGATACTCTTCTCTGGTTGATTGGCGACTCCGAGGCTTTTAAGTGACGCCGCTGAGTGTGTACACAATCTTACAGCTAGTTTTTGGGGGTAGAAATTGTCCACTTTCGTTTCTCCCCCTTTATATCTTTTATGTTTGCTTTTGATTCTCTTTTGCTCTTACACATACCGATTTTATATCATTCATTGTAACCAACCCTGAACTGGCGTTACGGCGACACATCATTTCTCACGTAACTTCGCCGTAAAACCATATCCGCCCATCTCTCTAGTGTCGTTTTGTGTATGAGTCGTCAATATATATATGGGCTTTATATCCTCGCAACGATGAGGCGCTCGTAATGGATCTTTGTATTGCGAGAAATAAGAAATAAAACGCGGTTTTATGGTTTAATGTTCAAGTTCTTTCAAAACATTCCGGACGTTATTGTTTGCATGAAAGTTTAAATAAATGTTTTCGCTGAAAGTCAAATGAATGAAGTTTCCAAATTTTTTTTGGGTTTTTACGTACCCTATGTGAGAAAATTCTTTGTCATTAATCTGAATAGTTCTACTTGAAAGCTTATCTTTCGTTTGAGGCCGACTTATTTAAATTTCAAGAAAACACAATTCATTTTCGAGATTTTGCTGTTGCAAGGATTAGGAAAATGCGAAATCTAAAACATCGTTAATATTAATGAATACAATAGCTCAGAGCAAAATTAATAAAACATAAAATCCGCAATGGGCTTTAAAGAGTAATAGTACGACTTTTTCCACGGTTTCCATGTCAATAATCTAAATCTAAACATGTCGATTTCTGGAGTTATTATCGCTTCGGAAAATTAAGACAAAAAAATTAATTTAAATTTTTAATTTTCTTCTTCAAGGCATATTATTATTAGATAGCGAGATATTCCATAAAGTTGAAAATAAGCTTAAAAGATAAACGTTAAATAGAATAGTCTATGTTGATGATAAAAACTTTTTTTACATGAAACACACCGTGAAAATCCAGAAAAAATTTGAAAATTTCATTAATTTGAATTTCAACAAGTAAATCCTCAATGTTTCAAGAGATACCTTAAGCTGACGAGAATATTCGATAAGTAAATACTTTGATCTTTAAAATCTGCTCTTTGTAATTTCTTAAGAATAATACCGGTGTGGTCTTAATTTTTGCGAGAAGCGTATATTATCGATGTAAACTAAATTTCGTGAAAGCAATAAACAGAATCACACTCAGGTTAGTTTCTTTGATCTTTGATCGAAAAGGAGATAGAATGGAAAGTTTTACGCGACAGCTTCACGCTGCGAGGATAATGCATTATATTTTTTCTCTCTTCAAAGAGATCCCAGATTATGACGACCCACAAGACCTATGGGTGGTTTCGGCGGTAAGGAAAAAACAAGAAAAAGAAAAAGAAAAATAATTGAAACCACTTTATTTCTTTTTCTTTCAACAATGATACATGCTATCCACAATTCCCACGCAACGTAATGATCAAGTTCAACAACTGTCCCTCATTTTTTTATATTCAACTATCCTCTCGAGTAACATACTCGTTCCGCCTTAAAAAAAGAAGAAAATCTCACAGTGTTCCATGAGCTATCTCTCTATTTCACCGTCACTCAACGTTCCATTGACATTGAACCAACGCTCGCTTACGTTGGCTCGTCGCTCTACACAAAATATTTATCTTTCCTTTCATTAAAAGAAAAAAAGATGGAAACAAACCAAGAAAACACAACAGACAGAAAAGAAATGAAACACAAATGTAAGGAAAGCAAATCTGTCATGGTGGACTCACCTCATGTTGATGAGATACTGGGCGAGCGCAACCGAGTCAGGATTGCCGGTAATGGTGATGGTGCGATCCGAGGGCCCACCTTCGCGCTCCTCGCAATTGCTAATGCGTATCATGGCACCGGATATCTGGCGTATTTCGGCGATCTTGGTGCCACCTTTGCCGATTATGCAGCCGATCAGCTCGTTCGGCACCGTCATCTCGTGTGTCTGATTGTTCGCTGCTGGCTGCTGCCGATTCGTGTTGTTGGTGCGCAGCTGACTTCCTGCTAGTGCTGCCAATGCTAGGCCGTCAGGTCATGAAATGATCGAAGGTTAAATTAATGATCTGATATGCAGTTTGTACTGTTTAAAATGGGCGAATAGAAAATTCTCTTCGGCACTTTTAGGGGACTTCTCGTGATACGCGAAGAAAACTGTGTATCTCATTAAAGTTTGTTTGTAAAATATACGTCTCTTTCGTTGGCTGTGCAAATATTTAGGATTTTTATATGGTCTAGTTAAAAAAACAAACGCAGAGATGTTCAACGCAAATAAAATGGCATATTAACCTTTAGACTACCGGCATTTCAGGTAGCGTTTCGCCCTCAGAAAAGTGGTATAAAAGGTATCTTATACCAGTGATTGATCATAGCCAATATATTGGTTTTCCGGTACTCTAAAGGTTAACCAATTTAGCTCAAAATTCTTAGTATAAGGCAACGCTCAATGAGTTGTAATTAATCTTGGAAAAATTCGTCGCTTTACATAAACTCCGCAAAAATATAGACACGAATGCATTTAAAGAGATTCAAGATTTTGCGTTACTCCCCAACAAACACGGTAAACCGTTAAAAAGTTTAAGGCCTTAATTTGATCGAGTTGGAAACTCTTAAGTCGTTATCCCCGGCACGCCCAGGAGATTACGCACAGTGCCAACTGTTAAGGGATTTTCCAGAACGCTCGTGTCAAGACATCTTATCCGCGAGAAAATTTAAAAGTCTCAAACTTGTGTTTCTTACGTAAAGTAAAAACATTGCTGGGACGAGACAGTAAAGTGTCAAGAGAACTATAAATTCTGGACACAATACAGAAGACAAAAGAATAAAATAAATTCTTTAAATTAAAATAGCCATACGAACACGGTTAACCTTTTTGTTTGCATGTAGGTACAAAGACATTTTTAATTCCTTTAAAACATCCTATAATTTGTAATAATTTCGATGATAAAACTACTAAATATAAAAATACAAAATGTATAACTTTAAACTTGACGGAAGGTATCGCGAAAAAGTTGCTAATTTAATAAGAGTAATTAAATAAAATGACTTCAATGATTATAGGAATTCATCCAATTATTTATTTAACAACTTCGACGTTTTGGTCATTTAGTTGGCCATAAACCAACATGACCCTTTTCAAGGAAAAAGCTCTAAACTTAAAATTAATGAAAGAACGTGCGATGCGTACTTGTTAAGTATTACATTTTTGCAATATTCATTGACAAAATGACAATAGTCATTAATTTTAGATTTAAAGCTTTTTCCTTGATAGTAAGGATCATGTTGGTTGTTTGCCTAATAAATGATCGAAACGTCGGAGTTGTTGAATAATTAATTTTATGGACAGCTACGATCATTAGTATCAAACAATATTTATAATAAGTCTAGTAAAATTTTAATTCATTATTTTTCTAAATTTGGTATACATTTCAAAATCTACGTCACAAGCAAGTTAAAAATATGAATCTATTCATTCGTATAAGTATCAATTCGTATAACTATCAATAAAAAATCAAATAAATGAATGCCGTTTGAAGTTTGGTTGATTATTGTTTTTTTTATGTGATAAGACAATTTTTTTCAACATTTATACTAAGAACCATTTAATGACGTAATTGGTTGTCAGTACTTTTGATGATGTCACGGTGACGGTACCGTCACAGGATATCGCTAGTGGTACGAAGAAGATTTTATGACACTATATTTTGGAAGATATTGGAAAAATTCAAAATAGTCACAAAGATAATATGACATAATCTATCAAGACCAAAAACTTTGAACTCAATTTTCTTCCTCACAAAATTCAATTTCGTATCCCCAATTTCCAATTTAAAGCCTGATCATTAGCATTTCAACTGGTCAGAAATCTCGTTTGATCAAACTTGTTCTTTTTTGCTTCTCGATCACTGTTAAATGCCGGGAAGGAAATCGAATTATTCTGTGACGGAAATTACCTGCTGGGTTGAGACCTCCGGTGTTGGCGGGCGCTGCAAGTCCACCTAATCCCAGTGCAGCCAAGCCGGCCAATGGACTACTGCCGAGTTTGCCCATCTGCAACAGCGACGAAAACAAACGTAGGGAGGGGAAAGTTGACTATTACTGTGAAAAGCTTTGAGAATTGTTTTTTGGGGATTCAATTGATTGCTGGAAAAGTGTTGTATATATTTGTACAAGGGTTCACACTATATATATGTATAATAAATACATAAACGCGGAAACACCAAGACAACTACCCTCTTCATTCTCCCCCTTCCTCTTTATTTTCTTCATTTTACGTTTTTCTGGTTTTAATAGGTTTTTGCCTTTTTATGTTAGCCGATCGCGGGTTTGATGCATAAAAACAGAATACGGCTAAACTGTAATGTGCGACGATAATTTTTTATAACATCTGGTACCTGTTTTATTGACCTTAATTTCTCTTTTCCATTTCCGACTTCCTCTTTGCCGAGTTTGCTTTTCGCTTTTTTTTATCTGAATGAATGAATTTAGTATGACTAATAAAATGGAAAATATATGCTATAATATTAATCAAAAAATGTATGTATACAGTAGAAACTCTTTAAAAAATTGCCTTTTTTACGAAGCCGCCTTCAATGTTTTATCACAAATTATTAATAGCATTGCTTATTGCAATTTATTAACATATGCTTAGAATTAAATTTTCGTTGTCTCAAAAATTTCTTAAGCCCACGCAAGTAATGAACTAACTTCCAATCGATAATGCAATGAATGATTTTAAATGCATTATAACCGAATTATAACTGTTTTAACGAAGCTACGATATAAAAGTAAATAATCGAATTCGCGATCGGTAATCATTTTAACCCCCTGCTAAATACTAAATACACTTAACTGATAAACAGTATTCCCGACTAAAAAATACATCCGCTATCTAAATTCGATGAATCAGCTATACCTCAACAGAAGCTTCATGAAAAACGCGCTGTTACTAAAGTAATTATCGCTGCTCGAATAATAATCGCATAATGTTGTTTCCAAACTCGGTACAGCGGATAAAATCTATCCAGCCTCTTCCTTCGGGTCATTTCGCTTTTTCTGATTCCACGGTGTGCCGTTATCGAATTTCACACCAAGCGTTAAATTGTTTACACTTACCCCCCCC
>UELU01136330.1:0-11623 GCA_900490025.1 Megastigmus dorsalis | reverse complement strand
AGAGGGGGAGAGGGGGAGAGAGAGAGAGAGGGAGAGAGAGAGATAGATAGATAGAGATAGAGATAGAGATAGAGGAAGAGGGAGGGGGAGAGGATCTCGCACACGCGCGCAGAGAAACACACCGAGTGAGTAATGCTCACGACAAACGCAGCCCTTGTCTGGCAATAGAAGCACGGGAGGTGGGTGGGTCTCGAAGATCTCTACAGATAGGGTGCTAAGCGACACGCTAAGACCTCTCTCTCTCTCTCTCTCTCTCTCTCTCTCTCTCTCTCTCTCTCTCTCTCTCTCTCTCTCTCTCTCTCCATCTCTGCCCCTGGGGGTGCCCCGTGCTCTGCTTTCCTCCTCCTCACCTCCTTCCCTTTCTTTCGCGGGCTAAATCGTTCTCGATCTTCTGCGACGACCCTCGCCTCTTTTCTTTCCTCTCGGCTCTCCTCTCCTCTGCTCTCCTCTGTTCTCCTCTATTTTCTTTTCTTTTCCTCTACTTTCGTCGACTAGCGGACTAACGACTATAACGATCAGCATTTTCCTGTGTTGAGAGCAACCTTTTTAAAGGGTATCACAAGCATACCGACTAATCATTAGCGTCAATGAAACTGGAAGATCGTTATAAGTGCCATTTAAGCTTTAGCTATATCGAGGCTTTGAGTTTGCGCTGCCGACTTTACCGATTCGGTCGTATAGTTTCTCACTTCCTCGAGTTACTGCATCTCTTACTCCGGTCGTGCGTTTATCTAGATCTCTCATCATTCCTGATTGCTGCATCAAGCTTTGCGTAAGCATTGCGCCAATTTTTTCATACATGAGGGCTATCTTTTTTTAATGTAACAAATCTGTCATAATATGAATTATTGTGAGTTTGTAAGTGATTCTTGGCAGCAATTTGACCCTTTCAGACTTGAATTATTTTCTGACGGAGAAACGTTTTCAAAATCATTCTATAGGATTATTCATGGTCAGTTTCAAGTCGATTGCTGTATTAAAATTATTATTTTAATTATTTGAGTTTTCTCGGCTCCTATTAGGTATACGATAACTTATGGCTCCATTACGAGATGCGGAATATGCGATTTTAATCTGATATGTAAGGTTAAAATGCAAAAAATTTGAATTTGTTTCACGTAATTCTACATAAACTTTAATTATGTTTTGTACATTCCAATGTACATTTGGTCTGAAAGGGTTAATAATCCTTATATTAAGTACCAAGTACTGAGCTTGAAATTATCAAAGAAAGTATTCATGGCATACATTCTAAAGGTTAGTCATTGTCACGTTTATATTCTGATGAACTCTAATTGTGATGATCATCAATAGTATTATTATAATAACAAGTAAAATTAAATTAAAAGTTATTAAGATCATTTTGAATTTTACTCTTTTTTTGCAATAAAATTTTATAAGCTTCATTTTTTATTATATGCACATATACATATATATCTTTTGCTTTCTTTTAATTCTCATTATTTTTGTACAATCACTGCTGTATGTAAATGGTAGACGGTATGTAGGTGTATATCATTTTCTAAATTTAGAAAATCGAAAATGAATTTTCAATGCGTAATGTGGCAGATAAAAAAAAAAACATAAGTATAAAGGAAAATAATCTATATATTCTATGAATTGAATCGTCAAAGATAACTATTGCCTTTATCTTTTTTTATTATAATAATTTTTATAGAATAAATAAACATTCTTTGTTAATTTATACTGAATGAAATTTTTGATGTGTTACACGCGCTGTGCTCTCGTTGGTAGTTTTATTTGATCAACATATTATTCTTTAAGCTTTATGTGTACCACAGACTAGAATAGCTTTTAAAACTGCCTGAGATAGCCATGCACCACATCAGTAAGTTGTACTTTAATCTTTTTTTTCGCTGGTGATGAAAAGTTCAGAATGTGGAACAAATTGTAGAATAGACATCTGTATTAGTGTCGGTGTGTATATTACTGTTATTTTGCGTCATTCACTGCGTGTCATTATTTCTTCTGAAAATAGCATTTAGAAGTCACATTCAGTTAACGCGTAATATTCATGCTTGTACGTATTGGTTGGGAACTTTTGACTCTTTCAAATATCCTAGCATTTAAAAAGGAAAGATATAATGTATTATATATATGGGCGGTTCCAAGCGAACGAAAAAATAAAAAATTTTAAAATCGCTGAAACTTTGAGAAAATGATGCATTCTATATCCAAAACATGTTTCTAAATTTTGAGAGACCTATATGCAAGGGTCTAATTACTATCGAGTCTCAAAGATACATATATATATCGTATGATCTTTCATTCGATTTAAACTTGCTAGAAGAGTAATTTTTCACTATTTGAAAAGACAGTCACTAAAGTATAGTTGGATTTCTACAGGTACATCATAGAGCAATAAACAGGGAAATGCTTGCGGTTTATACGATGTTTTTCCAGTCTGTCAAAATAATATTACACCTTGTGTTTCCATGGCGGCGAAAAAAGCCGCGCATATACATCACATAATAGATGATGGTGAGTTAAGGGATTGCGCGTGATAGTCCCGCGCGTGATCAAAAAACAGGGTCCAAATCATTCGCATTTAAGTATTAAATTGCCAGAGAATAAAGGCTAAAGTCATTGAGCACGCATCGCACGCCGGATACGATATATATATATATATATATACATACACGATGCGCAGAAGCAAAAGAAGCCTCACGAGCAAAGGGGACAGAGAGAGAAGGAGAAGAGTATAGAAGCGAGAAAGCTGATCACGCGCGTCAACGCTCCTCCGTCACAGCAGTTCGAGTGGATCTGCGGCAGCGGCGGTGGCGGCAGCAGCAGCCGTGGCCAAAGCGCGTCTGCGGAAGCTCGTGCGTTCCAAGATATCATCAGCGCGTTATACGTATCCTTCGGCTCGTTCTTTCTCTCTCTCTCTCTCTCTCTCTCTCTCTCTCTCTCTCTCTCGCTTTCCCTGCGGAGAATCCGCGCGCGAGATGAGCCCAGCGAGGAGAGCGAGAGAGGGACAGGCGGGCATGAAGGACGGCTTTGTGTCAGGGCGGAAGCATGCTTGGGCTCTGACGCGGCTGCTGCTATTGCTGTCGCTGCTGCTGCTGCTGCTGCTGCTGCTCGATTTAGTGGCGTCGCCAGCAACACTGTGTGAGTACACGCAGCGTGTCCAATGAAGTCCGCTCCCCACTAAGTGAACGGACGCGTGAGCCGAGGATAGTCGCGATCTTACGGCGTCATCGTCGTATCTGAGCGAGCGGCAGACAGCGAGCGGCGACGGCGGCGGTTCCACCTCTCGCGGGACAAAGCCGGCGCTAGACCTGGATCAAAGACTTACCTTTAACATGCTCATGGGCTGAACCTGCCCCTGCGCGCTTCGCATTATACTACTGATCTGCACTCGAGCTCCGCGACTATGTGTACACCTTGAGCTGCACACTTGTCTCATCAGCGAATGCTCACTGCACTTGGAAGCTTCTACGCATAGAGCCTAATTATAATTAGGATGGAGAGCCAGGGGAGCGTACGGAGGATTTATTCTTGATCGGTCAACTATAGTGTGAATTATCTCCCATTCAAATTGGGAGACTGATAAAAAAAGTTATGCGATTTTGCTTTATCGAAATCTTCTTCATTTAGAGATATATCAATTGTGCTTTAGAAATTTTATGAATTGTTATAGCTGTGTGTAAGTAAATCGAGTGAGACGATCTACAGAGAATCACTGCAAGCAATTTTTTTATTTAAAACGTTTAATAATAGCGACGTCTCGAGGATCTTAACAAATTATCCTTCTCATCAGGCTGTATGAAATGTATAAGAAAAATAATAAAAAGTTAAAGTAAAGTATTATATAAACTGCACTAAATTTAAACTTCTGTAATACGCACACCTTGTTGCAGATGTTCTCAGAACTTTACATCTGTAAATAAATGTTTCTTTATGAAGGTATTAAACTATGCATTTAACTTTTCAATTATATTTAATGTATAATTGGATTAATTTTAATTTTGGAAATGATATAACACTGCCAAATTAAAATATTTTATAGTAATACTTTTGTAAAAAGATTTTGATAATTAATGGGTTACTGTTTATCATTGGCGATGCTAAACAGCCGCAGCTCTTTCACGACCTTCTCTTTGCGACGATGATAAAAGACAATACGAAATCCCTAATTTGCTTAAAAGCTTTGGCATTGCCGCGCTCTCGCGCAACGAGCTTACCTACCACATTAAACATGACAAAAGAATGTAAAAATGCTCACCCTTATCGGTCATCATAGCCCACGTTAACTAGCCACGTAAAAAGTTAAATACATGATATGCTGAAATACGGAATACTTTCTCAAAATTTATGGAAATGCCATAAGTCTTTTAAAATGAAAATCTTTATCAACTACAAAATGCGACACTACTTTATTACATTTCTTTCAAAATTTATGACCGATTTAAATTAATATAGTGTTTTCTTCTACATTACCTAATACGCTAGTGTGTACGATTTTAATTTCTTAATCTTAATTTTTCTAAATATCTTATGAATATAAATAACTATTGACATAAAAACTTTTGAGCTAGAATATGACCAAAAAATGGTGTTATTTTCTATATGTATATAGATATTTGTTAGCGATAAAACGACTTACGATCTTGAAAGATCAATTTCCTACTAAAAAGTTCAAATTTATTAAATAGCAAAAGTCTTACGCACATAAAGTGAGATATTCAATTATTTTTTGCAGACTATAAAAAGTTGATAATTTATACTCTGCACTGAATTTCTACTTAATCAAAATCATCAGAATCAGTTTAAAAAATTTGCAAAAATGTTAACTTGTCAGTTTTTAAATTTCAGATTTACGCAGAAGCTCGTAACAGCAAAAATTGTTAAAATTGAATAAATTTTAACATTGAAGCATGTTTTCCCTATAATAAACCCATGTGTTTTTTTTACAAAATATACTATATATTTTCTATAAGCTTCCGAAAGTAAGTTTTTTTCAGTGACTTCAGATAATACTTCCTATACTGAAAAAAAACATGAATGGTTTTTGATCGTTCAAATAAAATTTTTTATTATTCGTCATTAACAATTAAGGAGGTTCAACTCAACGTTTTGTTTGCGTTTCCAATTATTTCACTCTGAAATCATCGATAACAAGCTTCTATAGTAGTTAAAAACTATTTCAGAATTAAAAGTCAGTTTGTGATTAAACTTTGCTAATTAGAGTAGAACATGTACCAAAAATACGCAGTTAAAATTTTAAGTCTATTCATGAGCTAGTTTAAAATATTTCGGCAAACATATTTTTGCAACTCTTAACATAGGTTCTCTTAATTTAGAAATTCTCTTATTAATAATAGACAATTTTTGATATAACAATTCTTTTATATCGATAAGTGTTTTATGTAATATTTGTAAGCAAATTCAAATCGATTGGTGGGGCCATGTGAATAAAAACAAATTGATAAATGAAAAAAAATGCCATATGCTCTGTCAGTCGTAAGTTATGGCAACACGGTAATGCTTGCAGCTAGTGCATACTTACATTATCATGGCTACCATGATTTGACAAACACTTATTAAACATATAAGAGTATAATAATACAGCATTACCAAATATTGTAGTAATAGGATGAGTCAGTTTAGTCAGAGTGTGGCTCATCCTGAGCAGTTGAATCACTATTATGTACCAATAGAAACTCCTTAATTCATTTTCTGTTCAACCGTAGGTTTTTTCAGAACCCCCATTTGTTTCTACAATATTTTACGCAAAATACAGTAAAAAAATACTACTTCCCGTAAGAGCTCTAGTAAAAAAAAACTCAATCTTTGGTGACCTCTATCTTCAAAAGTCGGTTTGTAAAAAATATTGAGAAAATTCAAGATAAATTCTGATCTTCTAAAATAAAATTTTCTCATTTCAGATTAAAGCCTCCGAACCCCCTTAAAATAAATTTATTATTATATTTTTTAATATGGTTAGAGTAAGGTGTATACACGGATAGAATTTTCTAGGAAAAATTACCGTGAATTTCACGGGAAATATTACCGTAAGCATTGGAGCTGCGGAACACCGGATGCTTCCAGAAATTTTTATGGTGCGCATAGGAAAATTCCCCGTGCCGTCACGGTGAAAATTTCGGGTTTCAAAAAATTTAATTTTAAACTATTTAATTGCATTTGTACATGCTTAAATCTCAATCTTTTTTTAATATTTTTTTTATATATTATCTATTTCACGCATAATAAAAATAAATCAAAAATACATTGAATTCGAAATGAGAAATTTTATAGTAACCAATTTTTTACAATAAACATTCTGCCATCTGATATTTTTACATAGTGGGTTAATGTATATCCTGAGATTTCTTCGTCTGATAACAAAATCCATTAGATTTAAAACTTTCAATTTCGTACAGATCAAAATGTTCAGCTAAGGCTACATTACTGCATTACACACAAGTTAACCTTGTTTCTTGAACGATCGGTGTTGCACGTACAAGTCGTCGATGGTAGCGCGAACGGCCCGTCGGCGTTCGCGCCACCGTCGACCGACTTATACATTCCCTTCATTTCAGAGTAAAATTTGTACAGACAGGCAGTAAAAATTACCGTGACAGTCCGGTATAAAGTTCTATAAATCCCTTTAATTTTTATAAACTATAGCTGGACAATTCACTGGACGCAAAATTTATCAAGTGTTCTGGTAAAATTTAACGTACGGATATTAAATTTTTCTAAGACTACAGCAATAATTATAGAAAATACGCATAATAATTTTTAGATAAATCGGTTGTTCCTCGATTTACGCGAATTTAACGGTAATTTTTCTGGGAAAATTCTATCCGTGTACATAGTTCAATAATTTTGTTGTGAATGAGATCTGTCAGGCACAAAAACTATATTTTTAAATTAACTATATTTGTGAATATTACTCCTTTAAACAAATTACACCACTTGAACAAAAACCATACGAATGTAAAGTTAGTAATTAAAATCAATAATTTTATGTGTACTCAGAGAAACTCGATATACTAAAAATTATATCGTATCGTATATAAGAATACTGGAATGATCTCGAAAAATGAGAAACATTATTATATTTTACTGTGATGTAGTTTAGCATATAATATAGTGAATACTATACCTAATTATTCAAATATTAAAATAGAATATATTTTTAGATTTTTCTCATTTTTCGTGACTCTTTGAGGATTCCTACTATATATATAGTAATTTTTGGTAAATTGTTTTTCTCTATGTGAATCTGAAATCAGTGTTGAAAAGTCATTTATAAACTCTTCTCAGTTATTAGAAATCAAAAAGTCTACTTCTCTTGGTTGGATAGCGGGATATGCCATGCAGGGAAGAGCGAGTTCTGCCCAAATGTACCGGGGAGACTCGAGACGACCCCAAGTAATAATTTCTCCTCCGAATTAGCGCCATAAGTTTTGCGCTGCGACAGTCGTGGGGACAATATTAATCTACTTTGAATTTATATATGCTCCTGTTTACTTCTATCTTGCTCGCGTATGCCACTTTATCCTTCTATTTCATTTACCTCCATCGAACTTGGAGGGGAAAAGCATAATCTGAAAATTAATACTAGACTCCAAAACAATCTTTAATTATTATTAATAAACTTATACCTTGAAAATTGCGCTTAAATTCTTTTAGAAAGCTATAGCGCAGAAACAACCGTAACACTTTTACAGACTGCAAAAACTAAAGTTATGTACAAGTTACAGTTATACGTTTATACATTGTAAATCTTTATCTATTTCAACATACGTCAAATCATAGATTTACTTTTAGCGTTTGAAGACCAATTAGACAACGAGGTGTGACAATAATCATTTGTATAAAAGTATTGCACACATTCATTAATCCAGCAGAGTATCAGAAGTAAATTATAAAATTAGTCACTTCGGGAGTTAATACTGAGAAGATTAATGAAAAGAGGCATTAATTGCTCCGCATCAAGTGAATCGTGCGTCTTGAGGATTCGGACGTGAAATTTAATTGGATTAGGTGCTCGCAGGCTCGCGCGTGCGCGCGCGCGCTCAACGAGTCGAGGATGCGCGATGCATGCGCGCCCCGCGAAATTGCTAGATGGAGCTTTATTAAGTTTGTGGCTCTCGGTATTAAGACGCGGTCTGAGGGTTGGAAATTCATCCACGGCATGTCCCTCCCTCCCTTCTTCTGTTCTCCTCCTCCTCCTCCTCCTCTTACTTGAGCTCCTCTCTTTCTCTATATCGCCCGCGCGCTGTTCTCAAGCCTCGAGTGTATAGCGCCTTTCGTCGCAAGGATAAATAACCAAGGACGACGCTCGAATAACTTGCGAGAGCGCGACTAATGTATGGAGGAGGTCGCCCGCGCATACGCCAAGAGCCGCCTGCTTTCCCCCCGTCGTTCCGATCCTCCCGGCCTCAGCCCGACTTCAAACAAACGGTTCACCTATACAGTTTTCACTTAATCATTTCAGTCGACACGATTTCACTTCTTGCGGAGCCGCGAGAACTGCAGCCGAGCGCACTCCTTCCTATAAGTATATTATTTCAAACTTTTTGCCTCACTGATTTACGTTTCGCTTCTGTATACACACAATCTTCTGTGTGCGACCTTCCTTCAAAATATTTTCATTTTATCAGCTCTTAACTTACCCAATTATATATAGGATATGTAACAAAAGTTGATATTAATATGCACAGAAACTTGTAAGATTACACTTTTTTTTTCAATTTCCATCATTTTTAATCCTAATCTATGAGGCATAAAAATTTTCAAAGATAATAATGATGTAAGATGCAGTCAATCATTTGACGCAAACATTGTGCGTCTGTATAGAAGTATATTTTTACACATTGTTTTTCATACAAGATTCATTTATTAATTATTCTTCAAAGATTTTAAAAAGTATAGTATTTTCGATAGGCAAATAGAAAAATAGTTCATGAATAAGGAAATAGAAGGCAACTAAGTTATTGCTTACACTTTCAAAACTTGTACATGCTTACTTTAAAATAAATCAATCATAAGCTGAAATATATTTTATTCCTGGCAATTACAGGTTTTCATTCCACCTTCGAACTTTATACATCGACTTTCTATTTTTCCTCCATTTTTTGTATAGAAATCGATTCAAAACTATTTAATTGAGATTACATTCATATAAGCAGTTTGCACACAAGTTTTCTGAAATTGCCAGCCTAATACTTCGACACTGGAAAATTTAATAAAATTAGTAGGTAAATGTGACCAAGTAACCGGACAGTACTAGTGATTGGACAACACTAGTGTCTGGATGCATTTGACCAATCACAACCCAAGAAACCACCCAAACACTGGGGAGTCCACAAATTAGTACATGCTCTTACGCGTCCAGTCACTGGGTCTTTTACACCTTAAATTAAACTTTGAAGAAAATTATATTCAAGAAGAGAATAATCCTAAAAAATTATTTTGTACATTTCATTTTCATAAAAATACTTTGGTTTTTATAAATAGTATATGTTATATTTTTGTATATGACCGAACAATTAGCCAAAAACTTTTATTTTCTTTTTTAGTTTATTCATATTCTAAGAGCAATTTAACAACTTAATTTTTATTTACATCTACAAAATATTATATTAGCAAACTACTTATCACAGCTATAGTATATAACATGAAAATCTATCGATTTTTTTTTAATTTAATAGTGTTTTCTCAACAATCTGGAGATTCTCGATTAATATGCATAATTAACATTTTAATAATTGTACCATATCCAATACGTAGACAGGTGTATTGTAATTGGTTTATCTATTGGGAATACTCGAAAGTGTCCAAGTTTTATATCTAAGAATATTTTTTACAGTAAAATATATTATTGTTGTTATGTATGCGTGGACTATTTTATATCAATCGAGATAAATCACAAATTAGCTCTTATCGGATAAAACTTTATTAGGCTAAAATCGTTTATAGAAATCAAAGTATAATTTTTTCAATTTACTCTCGTATTTCAACATAAATATCTATGTATACGTTGTACCAGTTTTCGAACATATTTAACATCATCCACTCTTAAAAAAGTGATAACCCGATGTTGTGAAGCACTTAGAGTCACGATTTCATTGGTTACGGGAGGATATCAGTTTTGAATGGCGCCAAAGTTTAAAATACTGTTGTATAAATTAATATTTTAATTCAAATCTATGAAAGAATTATGCATGTTCGTTTGAATACATTCTTAAACAAATCATTTAGTGTATAATTCTTACAGAGTTTGTATAAGAATTTTATTTTAAACTAATTTCTGTTTTAATAATATTATTTTCTAACCACAAAAATTAGAATCGTCGTTATTATATTGTTTTATATGACATTAATAGTGCGCGCAGAGCGCGCATGAATATTGCTACTTAGGTAAAAAATCGATAAAAATACTGCATTGACACGTAGCTCATCAAGACCCAGACTCCACTGTCCTAAAAAATCAATTTTCCGCGGTGGTCCCGATCCGCAGGATCAGAAGTGTGTTTACTCTCCTCGTAAGCGTAAAACTACTCGTTATGGAAAAAAAAATGTGTCGGTCCATTGAAGTCGTCGTGGTCGGTGCTCCCCCTGCAGTGCCACTGCTCTCTCATTCGGAGCGCTGCAACCACGACATTTGGCTGCTGCTTGGGATGAAAAATGTCATAACAGCAGCCGGGGCAGGATTTTCGCCAGCTCGCGGAGCAAAAAAGAAAATCAGACGCAGGCAACAGCGGCAGCAGCAGCATCACACCTCTGGAGCCCGGACAATCGCGATACCCTAGCCACTCGCACACTGCTTAAAGCAGGACAGCGGCGGCGACGGCGGTGAAAAAAAAGGGAACTCTTGCTCGTGCGCATGCGCGCACGGCCGGCACTGAAAAACAGGCCGAGCCTGAAAAATCCGAGTAAAAAAAGGAGTAGCCTCACTGCTCGGGCACAGCGGTCAGTAAACGAAAGGGTTTCTCTTCGTCCATCTGCAGAGTGGATTTTTTGCCGAAAAAGTCCTTGAACCGCTGTTGGCTGGCCGTTGTTGGCTCTCTCTCTCTCACTCTGCGGCGCGCGCCCGAGAAAGATAGAATCGAAGCTCAGCTGGGGCAATGAGCCGGGCGCATTACATGCGAGGTATCGGTGTGAGGAGGGCCCTCCGAGCCCCCCCGCGTCCCCCGCGCGCGCGCCTCCAATACTTAAGCAGGACGCGCCCGTTCTATCTCTCTCTCCCTCTCTCTCTCTCGGGGGTATCGGGTGCGCGCCTCGAAGAGAGCCGCGGGAGGAGTTTATCTTAGAGTAGAGCCGCGGTAGAAAGATGAGAGGAAATCGACGGAGCCCCCGAGTTTTGAAATACCGGACAATATACTCGACTTCGTTACGAGCTTCTCTCACTCTTTCGCTCACTCTTTCGCTCACTCTTTCGCTCGCTCACTCGCCCAAGCTCGCAACTCGAGAGAACGCTGTATCGCTCGTAATTGCAGAGTCGGACTCGGAACGGCGCAGCTCTGGGCGTTACGTTCTCGCCGACTGGCACCTATTGTCCGACCGACGAGCGCGAGGTGCAGCCGCAATGCCGCACCGGACGCAACGACCGCGCGCGGCCGGAAAACGCGACTGAGCACTATCACCC
>UELU01136329.1:58340-92912 GCA_900490025.1 Megastigmus dorsalis | reverse complement strand
CACCTTTGCTCAATTACGCTTGACGTTGTAGCGGTTCGCTGCGGTTAAGCGGTCAGCCGGCGGCGGCGGCGTCGGCGGCCCCCAAGTAGTAACAGTGCTCAACTTGTCAGACGAGACTGCTATGACTAAACCTGTATGTGCCAAGCGTAGACTCTGAGGCCTCGACCTCGATATACCTGCCTGCTTTATAACCCTAATCGGATAAATCTCTCTCTGTGTGGTGGCTGACGCACTGCTGATTACCTCAAATTGGTTTCGAGAAGCTGGACGCGCTATTCTCGATCCAACCGTGTGTTACCGTCTTTATTTATACTTAAATGATGAATTTGGCAGGGCGGATGAAGTAGGGTTCTTCTTAAATCTCGAGAAAACGCCGCGCATTAATCGCCCACCCGTCGACGTCCAACAAATCAATCACTCTTCCAACGGCTATACTGCACGTAAAGGCGATACAGATATATAGTGTATATACAAGACGCTAATTGTGTATAAATCATCGTTAGCTCGAGCTGTCCATTATCTTGCGCTTTACGTCATTATGTCGTAGGAACAATACATTCATTATACTCGCGGTGCGCGAGCGTATGAGCGCGGCCGATATCAGAATTTCCCAAACTCGAAACTTCGCGACACACACACACACACACACTTACATACACACAACCCTCGAAAGCTTGCAACGAGGAAATTCTCTCCTCGATTCAATCCATATAAGCACAAACTCTTCCGATTCAGTGTACCCGGGAAAGAGACGCCGCTGCTGCTGTTGCCACTGCTGCTAGTACTGCTGCTGCCGTTGCAGAAAAAAAAGGTTACAAAGAGCAGCGAAAAAAGAAAGAAGAAGAAATTCACGATGCCAGCGATTCCCTTTATCGGAGGGTTATAGGGTCGCAGGCTTCGTTGCGTCGTAGTCGTCGTAGCCGTCGTCGCTCGTCGTCGTTCGTCTCGTCACCACCCGTCGTCGCGCAGACAACGAAAAAAAAGGAGGGGGTGGGGGGGAAGGCAAGGAGCGAGTGCGAGAGCGAAATATCGCAGAAAGTACGTGTGTGCTGCAGTATGTGCGCGTGTGCGGCGCCACCGCGTCAAAGAGCCAAACGTACATAGCTCAGAGCTCGCGCCGAGAGACCATGCAATTCCGGCTTCCTCCGCACTGCAACTCTGCTGCTGCTGCGCTCTGACTTTCTCTCTCTCTCCCTCTCTCATACCTTCTCCACCTTTAACACCATTCTTCCGAAGCTCCCCTTGCTTTTTTGCGCAACACCCCGCCACACGATGCTTCGAGCGCGCATTCACCGAGGGCGAATGAAATGCTCTGAAGTATGCGAGCGAACGCGCGGAAGAGACAGAGAGAGACAGAGGGAGAAAGAGAGAGAGAGAGAGAAAGGGCAGTACCTACACGTTGCCCGTTACAAAATAGTCTCATTGTCTTTGGGAGGCCTTTGTTTTGGAGAGAGAGAGAGAGAGAGAGAGAGAGTGCAAGAGGCTCGACTTTCTGTAATCACGCATATGGCGCGAGCGTTCCGCAGCGTCAAAATTACGCGCGTAAGTGCGTGCGACTGACTCTTTGTGTCGCGCGAGTAGCGTTTTTTCTCTATTTCATTGCAATTTTTTTTTAACCTAAAAGTCGTCGACATGTCCATATGTCATTAATTTGCTCTCTCTCTCTCGTCCATTCAACTCATAGAAGGTTGGGCCTCCTACCAGTGTTGCGTGGAGGCACGTGCGAGTATATAGGCTGGTGTCGGAAGTGTTTACGGTGTATAAAAGAATCCCTGGCGGTTTTTTTTTTTCACCAACGGCGGTAGTGCGACGAAATTCGAAAAGTGCCGTGTGTGCGGTGCACGTATAATTATAACAGTTTCGGGCTGACTGGCATATAGGAGGGCTAATAGTTTTTTTCAAGCGGTTCCGAGGGCACGACAAGGATTGTATATATAGAGCGAGAAAGAGATTACGGTTATTATCGAATTCGGGGGCTGGCCTGTTGGGAGTAGGCGAGCGATGATTTTTCAGCATGTAGGGGTATATAGGGGGGAGGGCGCATGTCACACGTCGCTTGATGCGGTTATTGTTTTGCGAGGAGAGAGCCAAGGTGGCTTATTCGCTCATATACAGCATACTGAAAGCATTTGCTCGTATTTTTTTCATCAATGCTAGATTGGATTTGATTGTCCGGCTCCTGTGCACGCGCTTGTTTCGATTCGTGTTGCTTTTTTTGCTTTTTCATTTCGTTCCGACGCTTCTACACATGTATAGGTTTTCAAAAATCACAGAAAAAAAGCAACGTAAAAATTATTTTTGTGCAGTGGTTTTAATTGGGATTTACAAACTTGGTGTGTACATTTTTTGGCATTTCGACAGCTTATCGCAGTAAAAAAAGTAACTAATTAGTTGAAATACGAGTATTGCTATTGTTAATTCGATAACAATCAAAAAGATTTCATTATTCCTCCACCTTTATTATTCTATAATTATGTCAGGAATAACGAAACAAAGGATTGGCTGAAAAGGCACGAGCATAAAAAATTGATTGAAGAAAGATAATAATTAAACCGAATCATCACGCATAAGAGCATCAGCGCGGTTTCGACTGGTGCGCGACAATCTCCCTGACAGCCATACGCGTGTGCTCATTAGTCTATAAATTAAACGGGCTCCGCGTGCGCGCGAAACGCAAAATGTAAGGCGACAACAACGGGCGGTCGTTGTTGCTGCGCGCGGCTGAAATGCGAGGAGGAGGAGGAGGAGGTGGAGGAAGCCAACGGTGGAAAAGCCACGCGCGCCAAAGCAGTTCAAAGCTCTCTCGGCAGTACTCGCGTAGCGTAGCCGGGTCTTAATTTAAAAACACTTCACCCGTCACGGCGCACGCACAACAACAAGAAACAAGAAGAAGTAGAAGAAGAACAGCCAGAGACAATGAGAGAAGAAGGGAGAAGTAGAAGAAGAAGAAGAAAAAAAAAGACCCGCATGTCTCCGCGGGCAAACAATGTGCAGGGGATGTAAAGGGAAAGAGAAAAAAAGAAGGACGCATCCCCAAACGCACATAATACACGTAATGCATCTGAATCGGGGACGTTGAAAATCCTCGCGGGGATTTACCTCGTCGACGTCGCCGTCGGGTCAAACCAAAGCCTTTGCGATCTCTCTCTATGCATATATATATATATATATATATATGATGTTTGGGCGATTTACACGAGACGCGACCGATGCTCGTTCGGCGAATGAGGTTTTCGACACAGACCACCACCGCTGCCGCTGCTGCTGCTGCATATACTCACTCTCATACAGACAGAGAGACGCTCTGCAGAATATGATAAACTAATTCAAAGGATCCCCCGGCAGAATCAGCGGATGTCGAGAGATTCACCCCCATGGGGTACACGCCAGTGCGCGTGCAACAGAGAGAGACAGAGAGAGAGAGAGAGAGAGAGAGAGAAGGAAACACACGTCGGTTTATTCACAACAGGGACTCGCCGCTGTGCCGCGGCGACACTCGCCAGAACAACGACAGAGAGAGAAGCCCCCGCGACACTTGTGTGTGTGTGCGCGCGTGTGTGTGAGCGCGCGCGAGCAAACGGGAATTTTGAATGAGAGATTTTAATTCGAGTTTGGATTTTAATACTCCGCTTTTTACCACCGGAGCTGTGGGACGACGATGAAACTTTGAGGCTGCGGCTACCGAAATGCTCGACCGGTTATATCCTCATGCGTACTCTCATCGAAGTATGTATTTAATTAAAATTTCTGATGAACACTTTTCTGCAAAAGCTCACCATTAATCTCTTCCTTTTTAAGCGCCAACCACAATGATTTTCCATCTAGTCCGTGAATATATACGTGGCGGTTCCATACTGTTCGTGTTCCATCTCGCTTCCTTATAGAAATCCTGATAAAGGTTTTTTCCCTTTTGCGGTGTAAAATATTATAAGGTGGGGTTATGAGGTTCTATCGGCTTCGGAATTAAAAGTCATTTTGTGATTAAACTTTGCACATAAGTACACATTTTTGTAACTTTTAATATAGGATCTTACGTGGGAAATAACGATTTCGATACTCTAACTTTAGAAAGTGTCATGTTAATAAAATATTGGTTTTCATAAAACAATTCTTCTTTTATAAATAAATGTTTTAGGTAATATTTGCAAGCAAATTCAAATCGATTGGTAGGTCATGTGAATAAGAACCAATTAACAAATGAAATAAAAGTCCCATAACCTCTGTCAGTCTTAAGTTCTGGCAACGTGGCAATGCTTGCCGCTAGTGTATACTTGCATTTTCATGACTACCACGATTCGACAGACACTTATTTAAGCCTATAAGAGTACAATAATACAACATTACCAAATATTGCAGTAGTAGGGTGTGTAAGTTTAGTTAGAGCGCCGCTCATCTTGTCCTTGACTCACTATGTACCGATAAACTTCCTTAAATGAAATTTGTACGAGTTTGTAACGAAATTATAATTTTCTTGTTTTGAAAATTCATTTTATTACAATAAAATGATTATTTAGGTGATGTTTTAGTTGGCGTGGCAAGAACAATGTATGGGTGTTGGTGCGCATTAAATATTTCAGAAACCATAATTATTAATTTTTTTACCAATTCCGTAAACAAATATTAGATAAATTTTAACTTTTAAACCTACAGCATTCCAACTAGTATTTTATATACCTACTTCGATTCTTACCAAATAAATGCATATTCAGCTGGCAAATCTTAGCATGTTGATCTGTAATTTTAAAATAAATCTCTCGCTCAGCTTGTCTATACATAATGCTCGTGTACAATATAAACAAATAAGAAATATGACTGAAGTAGAATTAAAATAATATTAAAACTCACCCCCTCGACTGAATTTTGAAATAAATATATAGTACTAGAAAGAATATTCGTTAGAAAGTTGATATCCGTGTCACTTTATTGATTCAATCATACCTTACGCTATATATATTGCATTATTGCTTTCTCAAAACATATTGTGCTTCGATATGTTGAAAAATAGAATTCTATCTCTCTTACAGCAAGATATATTGGTACGCTCTTATATATAAATTCCCAGTTAAGATTTACCGATAGCTATACACTTGTTTAGCAATCAAGTAGAGTTCTTATCAACTTTTTTGCATTAAAAAGCACAATGCCTTCTTCATAATCTATATACATTGTTCGCAGATAAAAATAACAGCTTTTAAGACTGTATTAATTAATTAAAAGGCTTGGGTTTAATTTCCAGCCATTAGGCTCGATTACGACATATATAATCGCGTATACGCTTACCTTGATAGCTGCTGCGCGTAAAAACGGTTTGAGACTATAAATAACTTGCGTGTACGCAATCAAGGGTCGATGACAGCCAACAGGTAAAAGCTGTATTAATTATATCTATAGTTATGTTTTCTCGCTGTAACGAATATACAGAGCATTAAATTAAATTTTCTGAATTTAAATAACGCACGTTTGATTCGTTACAGATACGAGTTACAGAAATATTTGAAGCGAAAAAACTTACTAGCGGATAGAAAAGTCCTGAAATATATATACTCTTTCTAAGTCCCTGTACGCACTTAATAAATCAAAAAGACTTATTGCGCACCGAAATAGCCTATAAGGAATAATTTACCCTCGTATTGATCAAGACGAAAATAGTCAACTAAAGTATTTCACCATCTCGTGAGCGCGTGTCCCACGAGGGTATCTATATATAAACTGAAGCTATCGGTCAGTATTTAAGATGCCAACACTACGGCGAAGATATTCTAAAGCGGCGCGCATAAACCTTAACAATTCAGTATGGCACTTAAATTATTTAAAAGAGCTCGAACTAACAGGGACTGCGAGTGAGTGTGTGTATGTGTGTGCGAGAGAGAGAGAGAGAGAGAGAGAGAGAGAGGGAGAGAGAGAAAGATCGAAAAGCCAAGCATACTTGTGTAGGTGCAGAAGTGAAGAGGTGCGACGACAAGCGAGGCGCGGCACAGGTTCATGCATACTGTATTTATGTATGCGTCGACGGAGAGGCTGGCGCGGGGCTCCGCGTGTACGTGCGCGCGTGTGTGGGTGGCAGCAGCGCATCAACATGCATGTAACATCTTCGTAATTAATGTACCTGTACCCTCCCTGCGTCTATGTATGCGCGCGCGTTTGCTACTGGTGGGCGAGAAAAGCACCCTTCATCGAATCTACACGGGTATTATGCTTTTCCTTCCCTCTCTCATAACTCTGCTCTATCTCTCTCTTTCTCGTTCGTAATATCGCTCGTTGACTCCTTGAGTATTATCGAGCATTATCAACGGTTCGTCTCTCTCTTCTCTCTCTGCCTCTCTCTCTCTCTCTGTCTCCTGTTTTCTCTCTCGCCCGCATCAGTGTCATGAAGGAACTAACAATGCGATCATGCGCTTAACCTTCGGCGTTACGCGATTTATTCACAGT
This sequence comes from Megastigmus dorsalis, assembly GCA_900490025.1. Classification (NCBI taxonomy): domain Eukaryota; kingdom Metazoa; phylum Arthropoda; class Insecta; order Hymenoptera; family Megastigmidae; genus Megastigmus; species Megastigmus dorsalis. The sequence continues at coordinate 86,483 of UELU01136329.1, read as the reverse complement.
CTACTGAATCGTGTTCTCTCTTTTTCCCTCCCCCCCCTCTCTCTCTCTCTCTCTCGCGTGTACCAGCTTTTTTCCCCTTTCAAGCACAAGGGTTTGAGCACACGCTCGTTGATTTTCCCTCTTCCTGCAGCGCGCGCGCTGTTTTTCTTTTACGTCGCGTCGCGGTTGCTGCTGTTATACCGCCTGATATAATTATTATTATTCTTATATCCTCGTCATCGTTGTGTTTTCCACACGCCATAGTCGACGTATAAATATATATATACGCGAACTGTTTTATTCACTTCGTTATATAAGTGTAACGGGGATCTAACGAGTTTGATGGTTCTCTCAAATCTTTTTTTCTCGTCTGCATCGACTCGCAGTTTCATCTTGCGTCGCATTTAACAACTCAATTATCGAAGCTCGAACGATGGAAAGCTACGAGTCAACTGCGTCTCCGAGTCCCTCATAATATACCGAGGCGTGAAGGATTTCTCTATATATATAGGATTGCGAACAACCAGCGAAACTAATATAATAATTGTCATGAGTTGTCGAAAAATTGGAATGGCTTTTTATTTTTGCAAAAGCGCAAACGTACATCGAGCGGCGCCCAATAAGTATGCAAAATATTTCCGAGCGACATTAAGCATACGCGTATATTATATAGTATTTTTTCGATAAATTTTCGCGTGTTTCCTCTACTTTTCAGTCGACGGCTCATGCGAACGACCACCGACAACACGTGTACGCGTACCTTTATTCTCTAGTGGTGTAACGCCACGGGCATTGTTTATACAGGCTGTTCTTCCTCGCGTTCGAGGTAACAGCAGTAGCCAGCGCACTAGCCACTTAATGTACCATGCGTTCGACCTGAAAAATGGGAGCTCACATACAGAGAGAGACAAACAGAGAGAGAAAGAGACGATAACACACGCAAGTGCCGTGAAAAACTTTATGTATAGTTTTTCGTTTCTCCATCCCTATATCGCCCCCTCTATACGCGTATACGTATATATATTTCCCAAAGCGACGGCAGCCAAATTTCAGCAGTGGAACCGCAATCAAGCGCGACACTCGGGTATACGTGATGGATATACACACGCACACACGCGCGCGAGCCGTTATCCTCTTTCCTCTCGTCGCAGCTTCTTTTTCACCCCTTTCACTCAACGTAATTATCGAGTTATCGAGCTCTCGCCCACCTATATACCCGCACACCCTTCCCCCCACCCCCACATCCACAAATATTATTGTTTGACGAGTGTTCTGCGGAGGAAAAGGATCGCCCTCTACACGCCTTCTGTATAACAGAGAATATCTCACTCGCTCCGACGATTGAAATTATCGTTGGTTTACCCTGGCTTTCAGACCCTTGTACGTGCATTATTAAACTCCCGCTTACCTCTCTCTCTCTCTCTCTCTCTCTCTCTCTCTCTCTTTCTCCCGTTCTCGCTCTCTCTTGCTCGGCAGTTATTATTAGAGCAAGACGACTTTCGCTCTCGCCGTTCGTTCAGGGTATATATCAAGCTCTTGGCAGTTGATGCGGCCAAGCGCCTGCCACTGTAATCTATATATCTATATGTAAGAGCCTCTTTGCCACACATACACACACAGAGGAATGGTCCTGGAACTTGGTTCAAGCTTTGCCTACGTTCACCGCGACCTCAACTGCCATGGTTCTCGAAAGGTCGTTTCTGTTGCTCTTCTTTGTACGAATTTCCAAGCGATGGAGAGAGAGAGAGAGAGAGAGAATATGAGAGTTCGCTGTATAGCTGCTTAAAGTTTGCTCGAGAGCTCGATAGAGCACGTACGTCACCTGGATTCCCTTATCCCCGACTTTCGGTTATTCTCTCTTTTCCCCCAGACGATTGTTTTCTATATACGCTTGTTTTTCTTAAAGAGAAGAATGCACCGGTTGTACGCCATCGAAGTAAGAACCTCGCGAGGAGTCAGAGAATGTAATATCCGTATAAACATACACCTCTTTGCCTCGTGTATACCTGTGCGCTCGAGCGCCTGTTTACTTCTTTTCTCGCGTGCTGTATACTCGACGACATCGGCGTCGATGAATTTCTCATTTCGCGCGCGCACCCGTTCTATCCTTTTTCTCCTTTTTCTGCGAGAGTCGTCTACTTTCTTTCTTATTTCTCTGCACATTCTCTGCAGCCTCTTTCGTCTATTACTTTTTTTCCCTTTTTTTTCCTTTTTTTTTCCTTTTTTTCCCTTTTTTTTTCTTTATTTTTTTTTATTCTTCCTTTGGTTCGATGAATTTTTTCGTTTTTCTCGCGCTTTCTTCTAGATTTTTCTTTTTTATACCGCCCTACTCTTTTTTCACGCTTCGGCTGACGCTTCATTCTGCGTGAGTTATAGTGTTTATCGAGTCTCGAGAGCGAACTTACGTACCCTAGAAAATATCCTGATATAGAATCATTATTGCATCCTCGCTAAAATAATAAAGCAGACGATGCTTATTTTGGACCATTTTTTTTCATTTGCTTTCGTTATTCTTATCTTTTGACGTATATTATCCATTTCTGATATGATTACATTTTTTAGATATTTCAAGCCCTACGCGTTATTATAATGAAAATTTCATACTAATTCTACAATTATTTATTAAAAAATGTAGTATCTTACAAAGTCGTACCGAACTGGAATTAAGAAAATGCACACCAGTAGGCGATAATATCTTTCGTAACTTATCGAGTAATAGCGACAATGGGATTATGCTTGGGGAAAAGAAGACAGAGATAGAAAGTCCAGGGAGGGGGAGAGAAAAAAAAAGAATGAGAGAATCCGATCGACAAGCAAAGAATGTTAAAGGAAGAAAAGTATGAAAGTGAATGAACAAAAAAAAAGGGAAAATACAAAGGAAAAAGAAGCTCGCGAGTAAAGTGCGACTTCGACGCGCTCTCGAGAAGCGCCGCTGCGCCATTATAGATTCCCGGTGCCTTTATGGCGCAAAATCAATTTAGCTAATTAAAGTCTTGTTAGAAAGACGAGCGGAGCCGGAGGTGCACAGGAGGGGTATAGCTCGAACGAACGAGAGAAAGAAAGAGAGAGAGGGTAAGAGGGGGGGGGGTGGCAAAGGGGGAGAGGGAAGGATCGCTCAAAGCACTTCAACCGCTTTAAAAAGTAGGCGCCGCCGCCGTCGCCACCGACGCTCATTGAAAGTCTCGCTCCTCGCGTCCTCTCCACACCCTATATATACCCTTATATACATGCACACTCATACACGTATACACACGTATATATAGTCTGAGAGTCGGTGCACTTTACTCGCTTGCTCCTTTCTTTCCTCGCCTCCTTTCACATAGTCACACGTCTTCCGGTCGGATTTGCGCGCGCGGGCAAAAGTAAAAGCTCGGCGTGTGCAGTGGTGGTGTGGCTGCGGCTTTCGCGTCCGACGACACGTTGCCAAGGAAGAACGCCTACATATATGTATATACATATATATATATAGCTGTCCGCGTGAAGGATCAAATTGCTTTGTGTGTAATTGATGCTACTTTTGCGTCCTTGTAACTAGAAATGGCGTTGTTGCGCTTGCGGATTTCACTGCAATGCATACCCCTTTTTTTAAATTTGAGATAATAACGGTTTTTCGGCAAAATACCTTTCTTAGTGCCCTATCCCTGAATTAGAATCGCTGAGAATTCAGTCACTGCTTGAAAATCGATGCATATACACTGATTTATGCAGTGAAGTCCAAAAGAAGTTTTGAAACTCATTGAAAAATCCTTGAAACCGTACTGATATTCGAGCAGTGGTTGATTTCTCACGGATTCTAATTTCGAGAGCACGGGAGGCTTTTGATTTTATATCGCAAGCGCGCAAGTTTGGGGTCGCAAATATTATCGCAATCAAATTGGTATATTTTTTGAAAAGACATATCTTCAGACAAAAGCGACTGCAACGATCCCCAACAACGCGAAAAGCTACGCTCTGACTGCAGTCTGTGATTTTTGAAAACGAAAATAAAAAAAAAGAACGAACGAGCCTAACATTATAAACGACACCGACAGAATAAAAATATTATCAGTTCAGTTGTGCGGCTTGAATGCTGGGGCGTCGTCATCGTCGTCGTCGGTAGTTTAGTTAAATCTGCATAACTAAAGCCTATTGCATTAAACCACAAAACACGGGCTCCATCATTTTGATCCTAAAAACGTTTTGTTGCGTATATATACTGTGCGCGCGAGAGAGAGAGAGAGAGGGAGAGGCACTTCCCACTCTCCTCTCCGCTCAGCAAAATCCATTATCCAGAGCTGACACACACCATGCCTCTTCCGCGGCTACGGTGGCGGCGGCGGCGGTACTACCACTATAGCAGCAGAAGCAGCGCACAGGGTAAACACACGCTCAAAATTTAATCGCTTAGCATAATCCCATCGGAAGCTATATTTAGGTACAAAAACACACATGCACACACTCACACAGAGGCTCCGATGATGTTACAGCACTCTATATGATACTATCCTCGCGCATCTATAGGGGAGAGAAAAACATCGAGAGAAAATCATCGTATATAAATTTGACCCGTCGAACATTTGCACTCCCACGTGGCGATCACGTAACCGTCCCCCTCTCTTGCTCTCTCCCTTTGAGCTGCGAGCGAAAAATGATAAAACATGAGAAAAAGAGAAGGTATATAACACGGTGGTGGCGCACACGCGAGGGCCGTTCGCAATGGAATATGAATGACAGAGGATTGCGCCGCCACCGCCGCCGCCGCTGCTGCTGCTGCTGCTGCTGCTCTTCACTCGTTTGAGCCCCTCCGTGCGCGAAATCCATTCGGCGAAAGGAACGTCGAGTCTCCCTTTCCGTCTCTTTCCCTCTCCCTCTCTCCCTCTCTCTCTCTCTCTCTATCACGTTCCTCCTCGCTCCGGAAACTTTATACGGAAGCTCGCGCGCCGGCGTGTATTTATGCAGATAAGCTCGCTCGCCCAACTCTCTCTCTCTCTCTTTCGAAAAGCGCGGGCGCGTCAAAAAGCCTCGGCCGTAAGTGCGATAAAAGTCTCGTCTGCCGCGCGGAGAGAGAAAGAGAGAGACTGGACGTGTGAAACGTAGCACAGTCAAACTTGAGGGGCGTCAGATTCGCTTTTGATCGGCTCGCTCTGACGTTCCCTTCTTTTCTCTGTTTTTTTTTTGTTTTCCCCCCATTGCGAGCGTGATATTTTTCGCCCTCCGCACGACTACGCGGGTAACACACTCCGCATTTCTGATAAGCCGGTAATGTATTCTTTCGCGTTTCCGATTCGTCGCCGCGTCCTGCACAGAGTATATATACGGGGTGTAGGAAGCTACTTTTGATGAATCCTGCGGCTGCCGTGCATTGGAGGGACATACACACACACGCTGCCCAGTGGCTCTTATGATGTCCGCTAATCCTATCTGAATCTCACTCCTAAAATAGTCCGTTTGCTCGGGTCTCCTCACAGCCGAGAATTATTCAGTCGATCTTTTATGTATGATTTCGTGGCTAAGCGCGCACGGCCAATACGCGCTCCGAGGGAATCTCTCTCGGCTCTTGTTTTTTCTACTTGTTTTTAATTGGCATGAAAAAGGAACGGTATGGCTTCGGGGATATTTAATTTCGCTGATGGATTCCAACAAAGGTTATGGTAAGAAGCTTAACGATGAATTATTTATTCTGTAGGCGCGCGCGGCGCTACTTCCATTTTCGGCGTCGATTTGACTTTTTTGGCGTCTATACGACTTCACTAGCCAGGATTCAAAGATGCTTAGGTTCGGAACACGTTGATGTATTCTTTAAATAGTTTAAGTGACGTGTGACCTTACTTCGCGCTATTGAATTTAATTTAAAGAGATATTAAGGTGACTTTTTGCAAATCTTTTCAATTTGAAAACATTTTTCGAGGAGTAAACCTCTTTTGCGTGTCGTAACTTTATTATGCATGTAATATCTGGTTAAATTCTCCCCGAGATTCTATTCGCTAGTGTAAGAATTAACATATTGTTTATATACTTTCAGAATTTTCAGACCATTTTCTCTCACGCTTATGAATATAATTTTTAATAATATAATTAGGTATACTGTGAAAAGAAAAAGGAGTTAATGTTATGGTAGTTTAAGCTACTTCAAGACTTTTCCCCGCACATTTAGTTTTAAAAATGGAAATTTGCCGTCCAACGTTTTAGTACTCCTATAGGCACATACGCACAGATATACAATATAGTCGTTTGACCAATCACTTGTCATTTGTCAGAGTATGAATCATATTATTCATATACGCTATATCTCGACATTCCATTCGTGAAATTCTAATCAATTAGTTCAGAAAGATTCGCCGTTACACTGACAATGTCACAACTTAAATTCATATTACTTTACATACTGCAATTTCAAGCTTTTGAATTTTCTATAAATATTTAAATTCTAAAACATTCGAGATTCTCTATATATTTGGACGGTTAAATTTGTCTCATAAATATAATAGTATATCCTATTTTTTTATTACAGCTAAATGAAAATATGCTTCAAAGCGAAATAACACATTTAAAATTATATTACAAAGGTGAATTCGAAGAGAAAATTGTTCTATTACTTATATGTATAAAAAATTTACACTTTTAATTAAGACCATTGATTTCTCGGTCGTGGTGGTCGTCCATTTCGCTAGTGAAAAACGGGCGCAGACCGCCGCCCGCAAACCGTTGGGTCGGCGAGAAAATGCAGGCGTTATTTAGCGTTAAATTACGAAGTATAATGGGGAATTCTGCTAAAGTGCTGCGTTGTTACATAAATATGCGTATTCCGCTTGTTAATATACGTACATAGATGAAAACATTTGCCAGTTTTGCCGCATTAAAACGTTGTGGAGATATAATAAACGCCAAATACCTATTTTACACACATTCAAGATATTACTTGTCCCTAATAATTAATCCATTAAATAATATCATCATTTTGAAAACAATAATTTTCTAATTTCAAGTGTTTAATTATGAAACAACACCAGAACTAGTGTTTAATTATGAAACATTTCCATAACTAACGTCGATCCCGATAATTAGAAACATTTTATTATGATTCTTAATTTATAAACTATTTTTTTACTTAAAGTATATTTTGATTGGAACCCACTTAGCAGCTAATTTAAAACTGCTTTACATCTACTTCAAATTCAAAAGATCTACTTTACGACGTTTAACACCGAATGACATCATTTGTTCATCCAAAGAGCAAACCTTATAAAAGATTCAAAAGGTACTCGAAGGACGAAGAATGGTTACTCGGCTTTTTTTTACGAACTGTGAAAAAGGTTGAAGAACACAAATACCTTATATTTTTCACCCTTACAAAAGAAGATTGAGCTACTTGTTAGTTCTCCTTGGCCAGAAAGCGATCCCGTCGAAAGGAATTGTTTCAATGGAAAGTTAAAATAAATGTTTTCGATTCGTCTAACCTTACAATTATAAAATCGTATATACGTACATCAACTTCAAGATTCGTTTTTCCTTATATTTTCCAATATAACTTCGCCAAGAATCAATCCGATTACATTTACATTCCTTTTTGCGTTTTTCAAAAAGGTTGCAAAGGTATCTTTTATGTAACGTCGTACTGTTAGAACGTCAAAGGATACAGGTCAACGCAATGTTAGCAAATTTTTATTTTCTTAGAGTTTAAAGATATACCGTATAACCATTCTATAAATGGTCAAAAAGGAACTACGTACACTACAATATCGCAGTATCTTTTTCTCTTTTATTCAATCTGTATACATTGCAAAGAAATCCCCCATAATTCCCCACGTATCCCATATATCAGTCGGTTGGTCCGACTCGGCGCAAAGGAATCCTTTGACACGCGAGGCCCCGCTGCAGATATAGGAATTCCAGTCAGTCCTCGCTGCAAAGAATGCGCGGCTTCCTGCAATCTTTCGAATATCACTCAGGCGACCTTGTCTCTCTTGGTGTTTCAGTGACGATGAGCGAGGCGCAGGCGGTGGCTGGCAATATCGCTCAACTGCCGTGCGACGTCGAGCCCCCGGTCCCCGGCGACAAAGTGCATCTCGTCATCTGGTACCAGGAGCCTGCCGACTTGCCTATATACAGGTATGTATACATAAGCACACATGCTTCATTCTTTATGTTGCATTCTACGGTGTGTATCTGTAAGTGTGTGTATATGCATAAGGTACACAATATGCGCGAATGTGCATTTTGTATCTGGAAATATCTTCTTGCCGTGAATGCCGAAAGGGAATGCAGTTTTGCTTTCTCTCTGTGAATACTCGGGAAATCATCGGAAAAATGGAGATGTCGCGGTTTTTTTCTCTCTAATCGTAATATTGTGACAGTGTGTAAAAGTAAAAAGACGTCTCGTTCGATTATAGAAAGTGATTCGTTGTCAACCAAATAAAGGGAATACGTAAATACGTGCTCGTTACTGTTTAAGTTTTAGGAGTTTTTCAAATAATTTGTTTTACATACTGAAAAAACACCAATACATCGGGCCATTATTGTGTAAATTGTAATTAAAATTTTAAATTAAAATTAATTACAATTAAAATATGAATAGCTTTGCGAGTTTAAGCTCGGTCATATTTTCACATTTTCTCAATATGCCTGTCAAGAATTAAAAATTAATTAATTTCATTAAAATTTATACTTACATATTTGCATAAAAATATGTGTCGGAATGAAATTTTCATGAGGTTGCATACCTTTAAATTAGTTATGTACACGCTTCATCGAGTTTAAAAAGAAAAAAATATTTGCGATTAATAAATTAAATTTTAAGAAAAATAGTTCGAGTACGTCGCATAATTCATTGTTTTAGGATTTACGCCGTAAAGCAAACACAAGAAGAGTCAGAAAACCATAATTCCTGTTGAAACATATATATTTATATATATATCGATTCGCATGATTTACGGGCGTGCAGTTGAAGCACAACACACAAAACTGTCGTAGTACAATAATTTACTTAGTTCCGCGAGACTTGATCGATTTAATTCAATACCCGCTTACAGCAAAGCAAAGCCAGGCCGACTGGCTCGGTGGGCAATTCGTTAACCGCGTTATCAATTAAAATAACCGAACTACGAGCATTGGAAGCTTTTTAAGTGCAAGAAAGCCCGTTAAAGCCTATCACCGTTGCTTTTACGATTGCCCGACCCTTTCGACCTAATCACGACACGACATACACCCGCTGAATAACTTCAATTCTGTCCTCGTTCTCTCTCTCTTTCTCTCTCTCTCTCGCTCTCTTGTTCATTTTTTCTCCCTCCGGAGAAAGATTGCCAATATTGGAAAACGTTTCGTCGAAAATTATTCATCACGATTTTACAGTCCCTGCGCGGCGGTCGTTCTTCATTATCCATCTCGATCTCACTACACTAATAATGTAATGACCCTCAGGATGCTTATACACATTATAACTGCGCTTGTTCAACTCACCTCTTCTGTAAAACGGTGGCCAATTTGATTGTTTATTCAGGGAAATGAGAAACTAGCGAAAAATCTTCCGCTGCCTCGGTGATCTCTCTTTCGGATTTTTTCCCTCGTTCGAATCGTTTGGATAGCGCAACTATATTAGAAACTGTTTGTACAACTGAAATTAACCGACGCTCCCAGACTTTCGAGTTTTAATGTAACGTCTCAGATGAAATATTTTGTTGTGTAATAAAATGCAGAAGGATTTTGTTGTATGTAGTTGATGTACAAGTCTTGTATAATGTTCATCAAATTCTTGGTCAAAAACTTTATCGATCCCTGCTGATTACTCCATAAGCGAATCTGCTTTGAATATAATGCATCTTAAAAGTTGACTTAAAAATCACAAGGTTCTTACGCAAAGTTTCAATGAACTTTAACCCAATTTTCCGTGTATTTAAAATTTAAAAGGGACGAGGAAGCCACTGTGTATTAATGATGTTAAATGTTGGTAGAACTTATTCAAAATTTCTCGAACAATTTTTTTTTCGCTCCTAAATTTCCCGTTTCAACTTTTCTTGCGGATAAAGATATTATGCTCATTATTATACGAGAAAATCGTTTAGCATTGTTGTGTAATACTACATTATGAGAGATTAAATTAATAATACTCGTGTAATACTAAATTCTACCACAACTACAAACTCGTATGATATCTTTGAAATCGGCGACCCGCAGACTTGAGGTTTCAGCATCCAAGCAATTATGCTGAAACTTGCTCTCTCGCTCTCTCCCTGTCTCTCTTCAGCTTACCCTTCATCGAAATAATAATAAAAAAAATTATTTCCATCAACTCCCACTCAAATGTAATTTCATTCGCTCGTGCTGCTACTTATCTTTTTCGCATTCCAAAATAACGAAGCGAAGTTCCGTAGAAAAAGTTTCACTTGCTCCGGTGTTTATTGTAACATTCCGCATATTTCTAGTATTCGCTAGGTATAATGGCTGATCATTTTAATAATTTCGAAATCACGTACTTTTCAGATTTGTTTGCTACTTCTCATTCCCGTTATTACAATAAGGGCTGCTTTCGACAGAATTCGCAAGTTGTTACTTCCTGTCTCTCAATTCTCGAGGCAAACCCATTTTGCAGTACTTAATTCCAGCGAGTAGTTTCATTTAAAATCAAGAGCAATTTTTAGCTGGCATTTCGCTCCCTTGAACTGACATTGCTATCATATAGCAAACTTTCATTGAAAATAGTTCAAGCGCCACGAGCAGGTGGTGAAGCGCGCTGCAAGCGAACTACTACTAAAACAGCATCCTGCGGTTACTAATAGTACTCAGTTTAGAGTTCGAAAATATTAAAATTTTAACCTGGGAAAATTTAATTACAAGTTTTATTAAAAATCGTGTAGCTTCTATCTAGTGATAATTAATTGTTCGAAAGATAGGACTTTGCCTCGATTGTAGCGCAGATAGGACTTTGACTCGATAACAGTAATTATCATCCTTGAATATGAGTAATGCGCTGGTAAAGATAAGAAGAATTATATATATATTTCGTCATTAAATTCATCGGAGGATCTTGTGATGATAATTTTCTCGAATTGGAAAAAGCTCATAAATTATATTATCTTGAAGGCTACGTTAATTTTTCAATTGAATAAAAATACTTTTAAATTCTCGAAAATGGACAAAAGGCTTGGATTTAGTTTTAATTAATATTAAGCGTTGCACAATTATTAATTTAAGTCAATACAACACGTCATGAAGAATCATTGCAAGTTTTGTGTAACATGAAAACTATTGTATGCTTCGTATATTAATTATAATATGATATATCATATAAGATAAATAGAAAATAGACAAAGTAGCAAGCTGAAAAATATTTTCAAAATAATTTTTCTACCATAGTTCACTACTAACTTAAGAATACCTTGCCTTTCTTCGCGGAAAGAATCCGCACTTGAACATGTAGAAAAAAAAAAGAAAAGATAATCTTATCCCTCTCACATTGGTAATATTCATAAAACTAGACACGCAGCGCCTTATCTCAGAGTAAATTCAGTGAATTCATCGCATCGGTATAGACTCCTCGGCATCAGCGAGTGTAAAACGCATGGGGCGAAGTGACACCTGCTCCTCGTACTTGTCGCGCTTCAGCGAACTCCAATCGATACTCGGCGCGCGTATACACACTATTGCAGCAGCTACGTTAGCTCGTCGCCATCCTCTAGAGCGACGATATATTGCCTCCGCGCGCGCAACACTTACACAAATTCAGTCCTTCTCTCTCACTCCCACTCTCTCACTTCAAAGTAGCGCACGCGTATATATGTACATGCACACTGTGCACAAAGTAAAATATTTGACCGAATCTTGTCGCACTGCAGACGCACACACTCACAGAGAAGGGATGCGCCAATCCAGTTATTTCCTTTGTACACCGATTGCACTTACAAGCGCTTCTCCCGGCGTAAGAATTCGTGATCGATCCGCGAATAATTGAGGCAAAATCTTTCATCCATTCGCTACTCGACAACTTCTTTTCCTTCTTCACCTTATATACATATATAGTTAGTCATGGACATTGTACTTTTATATATGTATATACATTCGGGCTCGCTTTTTCTTCGTGTTCGAACGCTAGACGGATTTTTCCTCCTCTGGGTATATGCAAATTAACTTTGCTAAAAGGAGAAAGTAGAGAAAAGCCCAGAGAGAGCGAGAGGAGGAAAAACCCTGCGGGGGGAGGGGAGTGAAATGAGAGTTGCACGACCGAGAGGAGTAATAGATGGTTGAAAATCAGTTTAATTTAAACCTTCTATAGTCTAAATCTATACATATATATTATAACCTTTTAAAATTTGTAACGTCGTGTCGTCGTGGCCCGAGGGTTTCCCATCGATTTCACCCTCATAACCATAAAAGCTCGTCGTGGAAATCGACTTGCAAAAACCATTATATAATACTACATCTGAATGTACGTCGTGCACGAGGAAAACGTGTTTTACACCAACCCAAAGAAATGTCGTCGGTGGCGCTTAATAAGTGAAATTTGTTCTGTGCCCCCATTGTATAGCTTCGACTCGCGCGGAATAACAGCACTGGAGCAAGGCAAGCACTGGCAGGATCCTAAGTTGGGCGGCCGAGCTTTCTTCAAGCACGGCGACTCGCCGGCTAAGCTGAATCTCGAGTTCGTAAAGGAGAGCGACGCCGGACTCTATCGCTGCCGAGTGGATTTCAAGCAGTCGCCCACGAGGAACAGCAAAGTCAACCTGACTGTCATAAGTAAGGAGCAATTATAAAGTTTGCCTCATATTTCTTCTTCCTTCTTTTTTCTCTCTCTCTCTCTCTCTCTCTCTCTCTCTCCCTTTCTTACTTTTTCCTTTTTTTTAAGGGCACGGCAGTAAATGTTTAGCGAAAAGGACCGGGTCTCTCTTTCTCTGCTAGTTCTTAGTTTTTATAACGGCACCGAGTTGCAGCGTATAGCGTTGCTTCAAGCTGCGACGTCGCTGCGAACGAGATTCTCTTTCATTTTCGCAAAAAACTGCCGCTCTCGGTAACTTGAGGGGAGCAAATTAATTAATTATTCAACTACCGGCGTGATTTCCCGCAGTTTTGTATAGGTATGCGCGACACGAATAGTTTATGTTTAGTGCATAACATTATTGGATATTTGCGAAGCTAATATTTTCATATATTTAAAACCGTTGGACTGTAGACGTGAATTTTGGTTGTTATCAATTTTCGTGTTCCAGACCTGACTTAATATTAATTATTATTATCAACATTGTCGAACCGAATAACCGTGTATATAGGTGGCGCGTGACTAACTCGTTAAATCTCGAGCTCTTGTATCTCATTTAAATTCATGAAACGGTTCTCTGCGTCAACTCGACACCATTTCCTATATATATGAATGCGATAGCTTAAAGAATAAAGCACATTCCGTCGTTTAAAATTATTAATTTCAAAGCTTAACGCGGTTGGTTTATCGCTCTTTCGCCGTCGTTTGTACGATGTACCGATCGACCCCCTTTAGGTTGTTTTGATGGATTATAAGAGCGTTTCAATAGCCTCGAGAGAAGCATTTCACGAATCGTACCGAATCGTGGAAATTGAAACCTACGCTCTAATGTGATTGACTTGCAACTTTAAACTGCCGGTGTCTGTCGGGTTGAATCCTGCAGTTGAACTCGTACTCGCGCTGATATCTATACCAAGATAGGAATGCTAAAGTATTAGTAGCCGAATTAATTTCTCGAATATGCAGATTTTCACTTATTCGGTAGACAAACTTCGTCGAGAACGTATATATACACAGCCCTATTTTCGCGAGCATACGCATTCAATTTATCGGAATGAAAAGCCAATGTGAACATTTTCAACCCGACGCTAAAAAGGTAATTCGCATACATTTTTCAATTAGACTGTATAATAATTAAGGGCAGATAGGCACTATAGGACCCGGCCATCGTGTGCGCGCATTATGTCAGCCGGTCGTCCAAGCGTTGCTCTTCAGCATATCGTCCGGTTGCATCTGCGTGATCAATCTTATCAGACTGGCGAGCATTAAAAGCCCGCTGCACGCGAGAGCTTTGGCGCTCCGACAACATTAAATGCCAGGTCAGAAATTCCCTCTCTCTCTCTCTCTCTCTCTCTCTCTCGGCTTTTAAGACTCGTGAAAGCGGAAGTCGTGGACTTAAACCGGTTAAAGCAGCCGAGCTCCGCTCCTCCAAGACTCTCCCTAGCAAACGCATTTACCCGCGAACGAGATTAACGCGAGCGGGGCAGAGAGAGAGAGAGAGAGAGAGAGAGGCGCTTTATAGAAATTACAATCATCCGAAAATTACCAGTGGGCTCCGAAGGCATTAACGTACATAAAGCGGAGTGCGCGCGCGAGCCCTCCCTTCGCTTCCGTCGAATTTCAGGGTTGAGAGGAGCGACCGGAGTCGAGTGTGCCGAGAGAGTGAGAGAGTAAGAGAGATACAGAGAGAGCAGAGAGAGAGAGAGAGAGAGAGAGAGAGAAGCCGCCAGCGCGCGCGCTAATATCGAATTCGAGTCAGGCGTCGAGCTAGCGCCAGGGACTATAACGCAACTTCTACACCAGTGCCTGTACAGCTCTGCTCTCTCTCTCTCTCTCTCTCGTCCCTATAGCACCCGAGTCTTATCCGAAGTAACTTACAATTAACGTGTATAAACTCGAATTTAATATCTCGGTCCTGCTTCTCTCTCTCTATCTCTCTCTCTCTCTCTCTCTCTCTCTCTCGCGTGCGCGTGCGTTCCCTACGTTATATTAGGACGCTCTGCTGGAGCGATCAACGGCTCCTCTGCGGAATAAGCATCACGCGGATTTACCGTAAATTAAAACTGGAGGGTGCAGCTGGATGAAAGCGGCCTAAGTATCTTGGGGCTTCTTGGTAACTCTTTCAGTTTCTGGATTAATTAATGCGGGGGATTTTGGTTAATGCAGTGGGTCATTGTTGTAATTTCGCGCTCGATTAGATCGCACAGATCAATATTTGGGTAATTATGTGTGTTTACCGCGATACGAGATTGATCGATTTCCTCCGTTAAAGAGCTTTTTATAGAAATTATATTATTATTGGGCTGAATCAATATTGTACGTGCGGATTAGTTTCTGAAGAATTATTCATAGTTTAGGTTCAGTTAATGAGTTTCCAACTTTGTGTATTAGTTTACAAAATATGTGATGCGGAAGCAAATTTTCGTATAATAATATATAACAGAATTTGTCAAATGCAACTAAACCATTGAATTAATCTTTTTAATAATAAAGTTATAATAGCCGAAACAAAATAATTTAACTTAGTTTAATAGAAAAAGCAGTAATTATTTAAACTATAACGTTTACCAAGCTTTATTGAATTTGAAATTTCTTTAGCGGACGTCAAATATCAAGAGCAATTATAGTTGCATTTTAGCCTATCAGCGCATTTACTTCTCATTCACGTTGATTGATAAGCTATGCTTTAGCCAATGAATGCGCAAACTCTATGGAATTTTGATTGATGTCTGTGCGTGTATCTTTACTTGGGAAATACAAATTGAGGTGGATTTGGAGGAGGATCAGTTTAAATTTATATGCAAAATTTAACCAACAGACATGCATGCAGTAAAAGTTGATTTAAACTAAATTTTACGAAATTTTGCCGCACTTTCAAGAGGTGCGGTTAAATTTTGGGAATTCGTGTTTGTTTTTCCAGAATGTTGGAGTTTGTTTCCGTAGTATAATATGCACAACTTTATATGTAGAAGCGAAAGACTGAGGGACGTAGAATTTCTAATATTTAGTTTCTGGAGAAAAATTACTTCACTTGTAAAACAGTTTTATTGTACATGCAATATTTTTATAAGGATAAATTAGAGTTTTTAAATTGTAATAAAACATATTTAGAAACTAATTTTGATAATCTAATCAAATCGTCTGACTAATCAACGCTGTAACTACTCGTCGCGAATTTATACATATTCTTCACAATTAAAAATATCAACTATGCCTTACTCTAGTTTATACCTGTAGCTGAAGAAAAATTCGCTTACTCAGTTTATCAATTAATAAGGTAAAGTCATATTACTTTACTATTAAGAAATATGTATTCGTTTGTTTACCAGTACATATTTCTTAACTGCTAAGATATTGTAAATACTTGATATAAAGTAATTCTTTTATCGGTGTAAGCAATACTTTCGCTTTTATTTTATACTAATTTTCATTCAGCCTTAACAGACGAAAGCATTAAGAAAGCTCGACTAAATAATAAAATATACCGTACAGCGAACATTCGCGGAAGTACATAAGCGACAGACTTTCGAGACTGCAGTAGCGACGCTTATAAAAGCAGGAAGGTGGCGCTTGAGGGGGACTGGGAAGACCGAAGTGCATAATGAGCAAGAGAGAGAGAGAGAGAGCCGCTAGATAACATAAACATACACGATCCATATACCTGTATATATACCAAGACCAAAGTTCATTTCTCTCATGACCTATGTGTATCTATGTGTATATATATATATATATATTTGCAGTACCGCCGGAGCAGCTCAGCATTTTGGACGAGGACGGCGAGACGCACATACCGTATTACGTGCTCGGCCCGTACAGCGAGGGAGCCTCGCTCAACATCACCTGCGTCGCCGCTGGAGGTCAGTAAAGCAATCAACACTTTGCTAAATATACAATCGTTTCGGCTCTGCCGGCCATTGGTCGAGCGCGCGCTGCACGTGCCGCGCGCACCGGCTATGCTTTAGCCTTATATATACATACATATATATATATATATATATAGAGTCTCGCGGACATTTGCTGTGCCCGTGCAGCAGCAGCTTTCCCTGCGCGCGGCTCCGCGGATCAGAGTTTAAAGTATGATGGGGATGCGCAAATGCCCCGCGAAATATTATCGAATGTACAAGTGTGGTGAGAGCGGATATCGAGTGCAGTACACTCGGCGAACGCGCGGATATCACGACAGTTTAACGAGCTCGACCAACGAGTTTCTTATGGCCTGAATTGGGGCTTGATTTTCATACGAGATATAATTGGCTTTTTTTGCTGTAAGCTTTGATATCGTGATTCATTGATGTTTATTTTGCTTGTGGTATGGCCGCGAAGATATGTGTTCATTCGTATGGAGTGTAGGTATTAAAACTCCGAAAGATTTTATTTGGTAAACTTTTTTATTTTGATAAAGAATGAGACACATTTATTTAAATAATTCAGATTAAACGTTTAATTCTCATTATGGAAAATATGTATTTAATAATGAAGATTATAACACGATATGTTTCCCGTTTGAGTACCTCACAAGCGTAAAGAATGTAATTATTTTTAGAAAAGCATGAGCTGAGTGCGCTCGAGTGTTTGCAGATCGATACAGCACCTCTTAAATGCTGAGTATATTTAATGAGGAGAAATTCTCTTTATATGATGCTAATTACATCACAAGTGGTGTGCGATGGGATTCAGAACGTGATGTATTATACGTATTCACGACGCTGCAACTGCATAAAGTAGCTTGATTTAATTATTGAATTATTATACTTATTAATGTCGTCTAAGTTTTTTCGAGTGTTTGAGGGAATTTTTTTCCTCGAGCTTTTCAAGAATTTGTCTATCCAGAGTTTCAACGTTTGATTTCATATTGAAATTGAGAAATCCCAATTTTGGAATATTATATGAATTTCACTTTCTTCCATTTATGAAATGAAAGGAAAGTCCATTGTGAACATGAACAAGTAACTTCATGAATATAACAAAGTAACTTTGCAATTTGTCTAATTTATCAAGTATCATTTCCCATGTATGCATGAAATTTATAGCTCGGTATATCCAAAATACACAGTAAACATATAACTGTACTTACCATTCCCCATAGTTGTTACATTTGGAAATGTTATATGTAGCAAATGTTTCGGGTTATTAACACTACGGGTTTCTATTATGTTGGATAATGAAGCAATGCTATTTTGAAGTTTGCGTAATATCGGATTTCTGGTTTACTTCTATAGATAGTCCATGTTTTGAAATTACCTTACACGCGCTGTTCTGTGTTCATTAGGGACTGTCCGATGTTTTTTAAAAACGAATTTGATAATCGAATTCGAAAAACAGAATTTTCAGTGAACTTTTGATAAACGTATGAGCAAAAATATATTTAATAATTAATTCAGAAAAGGGAGAGCACAATTCCTTAATATCACACAGAAAAGGCGCGTATACGTAACAGTTGAGAAGAAACTCGCGGAATCTAATTAAAACATATAAATTTTATCTCCATTTACGCAGCTCCTTTGAAATTGCATTCATACGCTCTCCAACATCCCCTCGTAAAGCTTTGCCATGGAAATGTTTAACTGACAGGCGCGGAGCAATCCAAATACATTACCTTGAAAAAATAGAGCGAAAAAAGTAGCCTCTCCCCCACCCCGAACCGTAATATAGTTCGCCCCATCCCATGGTCCAACACGCCTAAAAAGGAACTTTTAGAAAAACAGCTTGACTCAGGGATCTTATATAGATCGACCTTATTCCGAGCAGATCGAGCATAAAATTCCTCTCGCTTACATAATTTCGGAAGAAAAAAGTAGACCAAAAGATTCGACACACACACACACACACACACACAGACAGAGTCTAAGGCAAGTCTTCCGCATCATCTCAGGCCAAACGGAGAGTCCGAGAGAGAAAGAAAGTACATGGAAAAACGCGTCTAAAGTTATAAAAAGAAAGAAAGTGAGTAGTATATAAGGGTGGTAGTAAGATAGCGAAGCTTTCGTACTGATTACACGCGGGATCTCCGCGATATTCAATCGTCGAAAGAGGAAATATAACAATGTTTAGTCGATAAATGATGAATAAGTTATACACGCGAGAGTAGACGAGAATTTTGTGTCGTTCGCGACGCCGAAATTATGCATGCGGCACGATGCCGGTGCTGTGCTGCGGGGAAGCAAAAAAAGCTAAGGCGCAATTCTTCTCCCGCGCGGTATATATACACACGTTGTGATGTGCAGCAAAACTGAAAAAAAAAGAAGAACGGGAGGGGATAAAAAAGAAAAATTTTTTATCGGGCGGAAAAATTTCTCCTTCAACGTCGCAACGACAGTGGCAGGAGCAGCAGCAGCACCAGCAGCAGCAGCCAAGAGCTTAAAATCCAGGGGGCTAATTTGCATTTCGTATCGTCGGATAACAGCAGCGGCGTGACGGGGCCCGTCGTGTACTTGTTGCTGGGGCATCTCTCTCTCTCTCTCTCTCTCTCTTGCACTCGTTTGAGAGGATGTTGCGAGAAAAAGCAGCATTTACATAATACTCCTTGACTTATTGGGTTTAGCTAGGAGGAGGCGAGCGACCAACTCAACCTCTCCCCGCCTCTCCCCCCCTCCCTTCCCCCTGCGTGTCTTGCATTTTAAACACAATTGACGTTGCAAATGAGAGCGACGCTCGGGCGTATAGCGGTTTGTTAAGGAATTCTCCTGATTTTTTTTTCTCTGCGCACCTTCTCCTCGGGGCACTGAAACTCTATGTAGCCCAGCAGGGTAAGGATCGTTTATTATCGTCGCTCCCAGTGCAAACAGCTTTGGCTTCGTTAAGACTGTATCTTTATTAGGGACGCATATGGATACGTTCCGCAGTACGTGATTCGCTCGTTTTATATAACAGTCGAGAGCGTTGTGTCAGTGCTTCTTTACCTTTATCTCTCTCACTTACTATTTTTTTGTTTTTTTTTTACATTTTTTGTCGTTGATCGTGCGCGTTACTGGCCGTGTCGCTGATTAAAAAAAAAAGTAATAAAGCATGATTAATGCGATATTCAGTACGGACGCTTGTTGGCTTTTACGCTTAATCCTTCGGGCGCCGCTCTGCTTTTGTGTAATGGAAAATTCGAAATTTAGTATTATCTCGTGAGTGATGATTTTCCTTTTTTTTTCGTCCTCTGCCCCTCGCACGATATTAAACCGTAAATATTGTCCCGTAATTTTTGTTTGACCTTAGGGAGTGAATAGCCATTGGTCTCGCAATCTGAATAATTGTTCTTTAAATTTATCGGAATTCTTCTTACAAATATCGAATTCCCCTTACAAGCAAGCGCGCTTCTTTATCTAAACTTTCACTGTACAGATATTAAAAGTCCGAACACTTTTTGGAAGAGCAGCGCAAACAAAAGATGGTATAACATCGGCAAAATTTCGCTTTTCATATTTTGGGAATAGCCATATATGTATATATATATCGGTGGGTGATTATCATAATTACCACGCAATTAACATTATATTTCTTCTCTCGACCTTAGCAATATTGCACGTCCTCGAACTTTTTGATAAAACATATAATTTTCAAACTTTGCGGATCGTTACCAAGAGTTTCTCTCTCGCGGCTCTTTAATAAACTTTCCGTTCAAACCTATGCAGCCTGAACTTGAGTAATGACACTTGATAACGCATCATGCATTACGACTAACTCTCGTTCAATCGACTACACCTATATATATATATATATATATATATGCATATATTATACATATATATTTGACACAGTTTTTTTTTTCGACTAACATTCCATGTGCACATATGTATCAAAGAGTTACCTCCTGTGTGTGACGAGATGAAATCGAGAACGTTGCGTCATTGGTGCATGGTATCCTCGGGAATCAAGTGAGTCGCAAAGAAACGTTAAAGGCCGCGCGCGAAGCGAACCATGTGAACCAGTCCGGAAAAATTCCAGCTCCTATTTGCATCTCTATAAATTTAGTTAGATAAATGTATTATATACATACGCTTATATCTTAGACGAAAAAAAGTTCCTTCGGGCTTTTGCGATATTATAATACTTCCGCTTTAGATGGCAGACTACTCTCAAATTATTTCTCGTGAAAATCATCCTTTTTATGCTCCTACGAAGTGCTTGAATATGTTAAACCTTTACCGCGCGTGCTTTGGATGGGAATCATTTAAATTCAAATACTGTTGGAAAAGGGGCTTATTTTATTTTAATAACAAGAATTTTATTTTTCTCTTGCAAAGAAAACTTACCATGTTGTCAGAAAAGAAAAGTTGTCTTTTAGCTGTCCACATCGCATTCAGTATTGTATAAAAGCTACTTCTCTTTATCAGGGAAATTAACAAAAACATAATTAACTTTTCGAGACTCTTAGAGTCATTTAATTTAATAAATAACATTTCCAGAACGACAAGGTTCAAAGAGATCCGATTTGATTTATTAGCTTTAAAAGTGTCTTTGATAAGTCTAACAAAATTATATCCGACAAAACTAATTTTCTAAAAAGATCT
The DNA here is from genome assembly GCA_900490025.1 of Megastigmus dorsalis. Lineage (NCBI taxonomy): Eukaryota > Metazoa > Arthropoda > Insecta > Hymenoptera > Megastigmidae > Megastigmus > Megastigmus dorsalis. The sequence goes on along the minus strand of UELU01136329.1, from coordinate 65,279 downwards.
ATTCAGTTATCAATATTAAATATACTCCAATAAAATAGTATAAAATAGTATAACACTTTTACCAAGCACTAAATATTTATAGAAGTATCACTTTTTATACAAAAAATTTGTAATCATTATTTGTTTCGTTGAACAGTAAACAAATAGACAGTTTCATACAAAACAATGTTAGAATTATTATTTAAGTTGATATTTCCTCCCGTGAATAACATTACACTACATTTTCTAATCACAACTGATTTAATCAGCGCATTCAAACTTTCAAAACCGCTCATTCGAAAAAACCTAAACTAAAGCCAGCATTATGTGATTATGTAAAATATGCGTACCACGCGGTTAGCCCTTTTTATCCTAGGTAATTAAACCGATTAAAATAACGAATCGCTGATAGTTTCCTAGAGACACGTCCTACGTGCTTAAGTAGTGGCAGCGCTGATTTAATCAGACCAGCGTAGCGCCGCGGTATTTTACTTTGAAGTTACAAACGCTGATAACAATTAATATCAAGCACTTAACGAGCCGAAAGAATTGAGATATACTAGTAATTCAACCACGTGCCTAGTAGTAGTATAGTAATCTTATTCAGTGCCTTTTGTTACACGACTGCGCGCGCCACGGCCTTTTCTTACAAGGCTGCTGTATATGCATAACGCGCTACAGCCGTAATCATATACCGAAACCGCGCAAACTTTTATGCCAGTATCCGATATTTGTTTTGAAAGTTTAATTTCATTTCTTAGAAAGTGGGCTACGCTACTGCCGCTGTTGCACTCGTTATTATGCCAAATATTTGTTGCATTCTTTGCATGAGCAGCCTCGCGAGAGCAAACCTCCTGTATAAGAAAAAATAAACATCGGATATAAATTTGAATTCATAAAATATTTGACTTTTATACATCGAATAGAATTTAAATCACAAAGCAACTGAAATTTTTGCATAAATATGCCGCGCGCGCTACAACAACTATATCGTATAACTTGTGGTTATGCGGTCAACACTGTCACACCCGATGATTCCTTATGGCATCGTTATGATATGCTTTATATATGTATAGCCTCTTTGACTCTTTGAGCTCCAAATTCTTTGCTGTGTACCTATACGATTTCTTTTTGTAGAAGAAGAGTAGCTTAAATTTTGTAAAAATAGTTAGAGAATTTCTGCAGAATATATATTATGGCACAGGCATAATTATATATAATATCCCAAACAAAGTAAAATTTAATTGAATGTCAATATTTGCAGATATGAAAATAACCATGTTATTCAATTTAAAATTAATAAAGTTAACGATGCACGAACATTAATTATAATAATATTTAAAAGTAAACACAAGTTTTAATAAGAATGTATATCAGCCATCAATTAATAAATTTAATTTAAATTCATAATATAAAACTCGTCTGCAGATGTCAATCCTTAACCGCTAACAATAAACTGATCCCATCAAGCAAAACGACCCATAAAAGACCTACAATAATTAAGTCAAGCCAAGTATACGCTCTCAGCGAAAATTAGTTTTAAAAGACACGAGATATATCAGCCAAGGTAAAGAAAACTTTCATCACGAAAAGTGTTGAATTCTAAAGTCGTCCGTGTCCCACACACACTCGACAAAGAGGAAAAGCGAAAGAAGAAGCTCGCACATATATATCTCTGATCCCCAGAGCAACTACGGCCGTCTGGTGCACGTGCCCGTGCCGAGCGAACTGTGCGGTGCACCGGCGGCAGAAAGGCCAACACTACTTGCATTTAGAAAATGACGACTGCACACACCCTGCACACTTTGTCGTCTATATATTTAATACATGTACGTGCATATGTATATATATATATGTATATTTGGACGGTTATTGCAGGAAGACCACAGCCGCGCGTGACGTGGTGGCAGGAGAACGCGTTGCTAGACGACAGCTACGAGATAGTCGGTACGAAGAAGGTGCGCAACGTACTGCGATTGGAGAAGCTCGAGCGCAAACATCTGCACGCTGTACTGACCTGCCAGGCATCCAATAACAATATGGTGGCGCCGATATCGAGCTCCGTCTCCCTCGACATGAACCGTGAGTCCATACACACCGCATTAAATATAATTCATTCACGCTTTCTCTCTCTCTCTCTCTCTCTCTCTCTCTCTCTCTCTCTCGATCTTTTACCTCTGGTTACGTGGCAACATGAAATTATGCGGGGATAAACAGTGCGTCGTCGCGTATACAACGTTCGAGATGTGTAATATATGCTCTCTTGTGTGTGTATATGGGGAGCGACGGCGCGCGGTGCTTGCGCAAGAGTGGCCCTTGCAAAGAAGTGCCTTTTACGAGTTTGCGGAATTTTCATATTTTTGATTTACATTTTTGCTTCTTCTCTCCGTCTCTTTCCTCCCTCTCTCTATCTTTTCCTTTACTTCTCGAGTCTCCGCGAGTCGAGAGCTCGAGGAATTTTGCATTATAACAAGTTGTTAGGATAAAGCAGGGGAGGAAAAACGCCAATTTGTACAGTAATGAACGTGAAAAGTGTATTAGCCCTTTATTTCCTAGCGCTGATGTGGTTCGCGCAGTGACCTTTGTTCGGGATTTCGATTGGGAAAAATGAAATATAATCTTTTATCCGGCTGGTCTTTTTACATGCTTTCGATATTCTAAATTTTCTTCTTTTACGCAGTTTGTGCGGTGTGCTTTATTATCGCGATAAAATCTTAAATTTATACTTACATGCTCACGCGTAGCGCGATATTAAATTTATCATCATTAGTAATATTTACTAGCTTTTAACCTGCGTCCGTTTCGTGATCAAATATATACGCATACAATTTGTGTTATAGTGATTGTGTAAGGCGGTAAATACGATTTATAAAGTATACAAACTTATATAACACAATATGTATTAACTGATTGTTTTAAGGATGAGTTACACGCGTGTATATATTTTATCCATCACAAAATTAGAATTCACAAGATCTCACAGCATTAGGTACCCTTAATAAATAAATTCTCACATCCACGCCAGTTTACCGAACGCATACATTGCAAAAGACATCGCGCGCACACGAATTCCCGTATAAGTATAAAAGAAGAAAAAAAGCAGAATAAGAGGAAGAGAAATAACGCTCGTGCCATAATGTCACCGTGTGCATAATATATATCTGTACATTGGGCGCACGATGAGACAAAAAAAGAGAGGGAGAGAGAGAGAGAGAGAGAGGGAAAGAGAGGTGGATAAAAGAGAGCAGCTGCAGAAAGCTGAAAATTCCAAGGCAGCAGCTATAAGCTGGTGGTTCTGCTGGTGCACTGTGTTGTGCCGCGATAATAACTATGCGCATTATATTTTATAGTGAGGCCGTTGTGGGTTAGACTGCAGGGTGAGAACCGGCCATTGAGTGCAAGGATAACTTACGAAATAGGATGCGAGGTAGTCGGTGCCAAGCCGATGCCGACGATTGAATGGACCAAGGGAGGCGTCGCTCTGCAGGGTGCTCGGCAAACGGTGAGTATAACCGTCGACGAGTAGCGCCAGACACCGACCAACGAGAGAGACAGAGAAAGACTGTCTTCCTTCTGTGTACCTATAAGACGTCGATCAAAAGATTTTCTCTCTCTCTCTCTCTCTCTCTATTTTTCGCTGCTCTGGTGCGAGAGAGAGAGAGAGAGAGAGCCAAGAATGCAAGCCATCCAAGCCAGAAGCTTCGATTTCTTGCAGTTCCTCCTCGTACCGTCTTGTGCTTATTATGAAGGGGGGAGAGGGGGACTGCTTCTGATTTGTGTGCCTTTCTTTCTTTTTTTTTTATGTTATATCCTTCGATTTATTCTATATAATATACAAATAGTTCATGCACATTTATGAGATTCTTAATTTTACGTAATTCCACGCGAAATAAAGTATATACAGCGGTGAAATTTCCAATTGCTTCTTGTGAGGATGATTGGTGTATAGCGATGACGCAAGAGTTTTCATCGTAGACGATTAAGTTCTGGAAATAATTATTTCCTCTGTTGATGCTATATATACTTACGTCATGAAATTCAACGCTATTCAATATATATACTGTATAGTTTTGTTATCGCTGTGGTGCTAGAATGAAATAGAGTAAGAGAGTGAGCTGTTGCGTAATCTTTTTCTTAATCAAAAACATAAAATTAATTAATTTTCGGTTTTGGTTACATCTCAATTGACCGCGTGTTCACCGCTCATTTCGCATCAGTAATACGATATACCGCCATACGCGTATTATCAGCATCTTGCAATACTGCACAGATCGACGATCGACTCGTTCATCCCTCCCATGACGAGCTGCGCGAGTTTTCGCGACATGTATACCGCACTTAGGCGGCTGGAACATTCGGTAGTCCGCCGCTCTAATACTTGGTGCACGAGCGCGGATCGGCTGGTCGCTCTACCTGGGCAGCAGTGATGCCGACGAAGTTGCAGTAGCGTTCGAACGCGCCCGTCTAATTGGGTCGCGTGTGTGCGCAGCTGCGGATTATGCGGCCTCGATTTTCACGGATCGCGTACACATTAATGCGTCCCAAGGCGGAAATTTCTCGTCTCGAGCGCCTCCTCCGTGTCTCCCAGCTCCTGGCTCTCGCGATAATCTCTCCAGAGTCCGGTCGCGAGGGACACTCGACGGATTCACCAAGCCGAAAACTCTCTATCTCTCCCGGACTTTTCGATTAAAGCGCATACTCTTTTTGTGCCTTCCCCCCTTCCCTTAGCTCTACGGACTAGACCTTTTATCTCTCTCGCTCTCTCTCTCTCTCTCTCTCTCTCTCTCTCTTTTCCTCTTGCCACATAACTACAGCTTGCCCTAAAGCTTGCACCCACGAGCGCACCAAATGGGATAAAGTACGCTCGTGCTGTTGCCGGAAATAACTAGTTTTTTTTTGTCGACGCGTGTTTCGGATTAAGTTTTGCAGCTATATATATGTGAAATTAGGTACACCCCGTCCCGAGTCTATTCTGCATCGGACGACTAACGTTTTATCCTGGAAGGTGATGGTAGTTGAATACTGTAAACATGTGGAAAATTACTGTAAGGTAAAGGTCCCGATTTCTGCTCACGTCCCTATTTCTAATCACTCGTATTTTTTATGTTGTTACAAAAAATATGATTGTTTTAAGCTCATAATAGGTAAAAGATAGATGTTATTTGCAATATAGAATGACAAAATCTTAGTGTTGAACTAAAAATATCGTAAAATCTGATAAAAGTCAAATTTAAGTTAAACGAAAGTGGATGTTTTCATGTCCCTATTTCTGCTCGTGAAAGAATGATTTTTCATTTAAATTTGTTCGATATTTATATGGTTTTTATTGTTAAATAATGAAACTTATTCACATATTAATATGTTAATACATTAAAAATCAACAACTGATATGATCAGAAGTAAATAATAATGGTGAGCAGATAATAGGTACACGTCTTAATCATGACTTTTCTCAGTGAGCAGAAATAGGTACATTTTTAGCATACTTTTCTTTTAACTATTACTAATATTAAATCTTTTAAGCCGACTTTTAACAGTATCCATAAAGGAATTGGATGAATGATTAATCCGATAGGCTGATTTGGTTAGTAAAGAGTTACTGAAATTAATTTCTAAACCGCTTCATTTGATGCGTCAGGGCTTAAATGAGCAGAAATCGGGACATTTACCTTAGTGTCAAAATATTTCAGGGTACGCGAAAACGTTCGAAACTAAAGCTTATTAGTTGAATAGTGCATGGCGCCCTCTTATTTATACATGCTAATTTCCAATTGATTTCGATGCATCGCCGATTCATTCTATTTCGATCAAGTCATATATAACGTGATCTGATTTTTTCAATAATCTCGAGCAAATTTTTTCCGATGAAGGAATAGACGAAATAAAGCCTCTCTCTAAGCGCACTTATACGATAAGATCTTTCATTTTAAAATTCTATCTAAAAATAATAAATTAATGCAGCGTAGATCAGTCGTAGTATATATATATATATAAAGTTATTATACGCAGAAACAGAAATAAGGGCGCAGGAGAGCGATCGAAAATGTCGAAGTTTTCTATTCCATCGAGTATAAATTAGAGTTTCAATTTGATTCTTCGTATAAGTAGTCCAATGTAATCTATGCCTTTGCCGTGGCGCATGTGGAAGTCGTTTCTTTCAAGTGGCTTCCATCAAAAAGACCTAATGGAGATTGCTTCTCGCGCTACCTTCTCGCCGACTGAGCATACAGCAGAGCGCTGCACACACACGCACACACACTCATATACATGTATATATATACACGTGTAAGTCCGTGAGCGTAAGGATTTAATAATATGGCAGACAAAAACGCAGTCTTCCGCGCCAATTAAAGCCTCCCGCGCGCGCGCTCGAGAGAGAGACTGCAAGTATATATATATATCCCTTTCAATGTAATTAAAAGCTGCGCGGAGAAGGCAACAAATGTGACGCCCGAGACAGTGGACATTGAAAGTGCACTGTCTACTGTTACTGCCCCCCTCCTACCCACCCCTGTTTCTTCTTGTAATGCTTATTTATTTCTCTCTCTATTTCGATGGAAAAAAAAAAGAGCATCGCGTTTCAGTTGGTTTTCAACTGTCCGTTGCCCATTGTTGCACGCGGATATTATATAGAATTAATTGGACTTTTTTTGTTTTATTCGTCAACATTGCAGGGGTAAAAAAACATAAACTTATATAAATTTTTTTCCTTTCTTTGTTTAAAATACAATGTTCCATTTATAATTTAAATTTTCTGTTCACAATTGTTATCTTTAGCGCTCGTTATATTTACATTAATTTACAAAAATTCCGCTAAAATGTACGTACCAACTTAATTAAACACAGTAAACTTATTTACAATATAAATGAAAATATAATACAACGTATTTACAATGCAAAAATGAGAAATGTTGAACATTGTCATCCAGGAGAACCTGGTGTAGAGTGTTATTTTTTTTT
>UELU01136329.1:28152-58320 GCA_900490025.1 Megastigmus dorsalis | reverse complement strand
AAAAAAAAGAGCATCGCGTTTCAGTTGGTTTTCAACTGTCCGTTGCCCATTGTTGCACGCGGATATTATATAGAATTAATTGGACTTTTTTTGTTTTATTCGTCAACATTGCAGGGGTAAAAAAACATAAACTTATATAAATTTTTTTCCTTTCTTTGTTTAAAATACAATGTTCCATTTATAATTTAAATTTTCCGCTAAAATGTACGTACCAACTTAATTAAACACAGTAAACTTATTTACAATATAAATGAAAATATAATACAACGTATTTACAATGCAAAAATGAGAAATGTTGAACATTGTCATCCAGGAGAACCTGGTGTAGAGTGTTATTTTTTTTTTTTAAAAAGAAAGTGTAATGTACATCACGAAAGTAAAAATGAATCAAAGTGAATAAATTGATGGTATATACAGTCGAGCCCAGATGGCAACACGACGACGAGCATCCTCACCTTTGTCCCGAGCATCGAAGACGCCGGCAAGTTTCTCTCCTGTCGCGGCAGCGTGCCCGTAATCCCGGATTCCGAAATGGAGGATGACTGGAAGCTCGATATACATCGTAAGTACTTCCTGTTTCTACTTGCCGCGTCCTTTCTCTCCCTCTCTCTCTCTCTACCCTTTTGACCGCACCCGCAACGAATCGTATGTATATACGTCCGCAGGGGCCAAAAGGGACAAGAGGAGACACTGAATACTTTATGTCGCCGCTGCACTATCATGCAAATTCGCGCGGCGGCCGCGCGACGTCCTCATAATCCCGTCAAACAAAGTCGGTGATTTTCTGGCCTGCGCATACCTTGCACGCATATATACGCTAGACACTATTGATACTTCGTTTCGTCGCCGAAAGGGCTAAAGTTTCGCGTATAAACCATCCCTAGTATATGGAGAATATATATATGGCGAATATACGAGGCAAGCTACGGCGTATGCGTGTATGCGTTTTATCGCACCGCGGCCTCGCACATACGCGGGATGCATGCATGACTTTAACCTCCGCGCGTAGTATAGAGCGGCTCTTCGATCGTACATATAGGAGCAGCCGACCGACCACCCCTGCGGCAAGCGGCAAGCGACGAGCGTTGCGTTTATTATGTACTTGTTTCAGGGCGCGGAGCATCTTCATTTTTTTTTTTATTTCGATATTTTTTATGGGGCCGTATAAAAAGACGCGCTCTGTACCGGGAGTTATAAGTAAAAGGCTCTTAATATTCAAATAAGGGCAAAATATGGAAGTTATATTTCGACGGGGCCCCGGCGCTGAAATTAATCTTCGGGGATTTATTTATAGCTGAATGGATTATGCAAGGGAATCGCTCGCAGGATCGACGCACCGCGCGATTGGAAATTGACTTTGCGGGATTCGCGCCGGTACATTTTTAAACGCTATTCCTTTAAACTTGCAGCAATGGAATAAGTTCCGATATAGTTCGAGCAGCCGCGACCATCTTTATGCACATTCGCGCTGGCAGCTCTGTTTTAGCACTTTCACCCCGTAAGCTGATGCACTTTACAAACAAGATCTGTAATTCGCGAATGTATTATACCGTTTTAGAACGTCGGTATGTGTAAAAGTTGTTTGGGCCCCGTTCGAGCATGTATATTGACTTAACGCACTCCGTGAAATTATTTGCCGCCGCTGACTGCCTATACGATGGGTAACAGGAGGAAGTTGGGGGCAACGCAGTTTACCAATTTCATTCGAAGACGCTGTGTGTATTTTACCGGGGTCCAACGTGTCCTCAAGTTAACTGTCGAACTGCATTATACGCACATTAGCTCGCGCCGCGCTCCAGAGAAGTTGACGCGGACGCAACCGGAAGTTGGGAAATTTCGCGCGCGAACCTCGCACAGCCTCGAGTTGTCTACCCATATATATACAGATACAGCGACAGCGACAGCAGTAGCAGCAGCAGCAGGAGCGGCAATATCGCGTGTGCCTCGCCAGCCGATTTCGATAGTTCAATCGAGTCTCGCCTCCTTCTCCTCCTCGTCTCCTCACCGCTACACTCTCTCACCCACGCTTCCACTTGTAATCATTACAGACGAGCCGGTAATCACGTTAGAACTCGGCAGTAACTTGAATGCCAGCGCCATTCGCGAGGGCCTCGACGTCTACTTCGAGTGCAACATCAAATCGAATCCCTGGGTCTACAAAGTCTCCTGGAAGCACAATGTAAGTATCGCGTTAAACTACTACTGGATCCATGCGTACGTATATACTATCTCTCTCTCCTCTGCGACTATGACAAAGAAACGACCGAAGTCACTCGTGGTCTGTTGCTATAAGAGGAATCTGCTATAAGAGGAGTTAGGGGGTCATATATATACATATCTGTGTGTGAAAATTCACGCGGCGAGCGCCTATATAGCGCGTTTCTCGCTTTCGCGAATATTAGCCGCGAGATTTCATCGGACCGAGATACGCATGGGCTAATTGAACGCTGCAGCCGAGAAAAAGGTGGTTTGGCCAAAATTGAAAGTTCTTAAACGGACCATTCCTTTTTTTTATGACTCGTATATTGGGAAGTTGGATTTTTCCATCTCAGTTACACGCGACTACTTGTACAAATAGTTTAATGTACAACTTTAACTTTTTTTTTCTCGCGCCATCATTCATATATACCAATTTTTATATTTTTTCCAATGCCCCTGTTTTAACACATCTATAGATCCCAATATCGAAAAGGATGTTAAGTCACGAATGAAATTTTCCACGATAAACATTCGGGATCTTTCATAAATTCTGAGATTTAGTGCCTCTGCGACAGAAAAGGCCAAGTATCAATGAAAAAACTAATGCCTCGCGCTGAAAAGCTCCCCTTTTTCTTCTTATGCAAACGAAATGTCTTCACCCGCGGATGACTACGGATTCTTGTGAAAATATTTTTTATCAATATAAATATATATGTATGGAAGAGTACACTTTACAAAAAATTCGAATTCCTGGTATCGCGCGATATATAGCTTGCATTTTTTCGACCAACTAAAAATCTAAAACTCTCAATTTTCCCAAGCTAGGTACATAACGCGGAAAGAAGCGAAGTGCGCGCTATGTACAATAAAAATTTCTCGAAACATTCCGGGAGCGCGAGTGGCTTACAAAAACAGTCCTCGAAGTATAAGTTTCTAAAAAGGAATCGCCGCTGTGAAGACTAACAATATTTATTGAAAAACTTATTGATTAACAAGAAACGAAAAAGAAATTAGCAGCGCATAGCCTGTATAACTTTTAATGAACGCACGCAAGCGCCATCCGTCCATATATTCGTACCCATTATACAGGAAAATAGTTTCACAAGAGACGTTAATAAACGCTTCATACATATCCCAAACGCTTGATCAATGCAATTTTCCAGCTCTCCTCTATACCGCTTTGCTCCCCTCCTCCCAAAAAAACCGTTTTTTTTTTCCCATCTCGCGCAACATACGCGCGTGTACATATATGTATATATCTCGCGATAGAATTAAATCGGCACGCAGCGCGTCATTTTTTCCTTGTCTATTGTTCTGTTTCATGCGCTCCGGTGGCTGGTGACAAAAAATACAACCTGCTGTGCAATAAAAAAAAAACAAAACAAAAACATCAACAACAACGACGATTCAACACACCAACAACAGGGACAGCCGCTGTTCCACAGTGTACCAAGCGGCACGATAGTCAGCAATCAGAGTCTGGTATTGCAGAACGTGTCGCGAAACAGAGCCGGCGTTTACACTTGCATCGGCAGCAATCAAGAAGGCGACGGCGAGAGTAATCAGCTGAATTTGGACATAAAGTGTGAGTTCCAGAATTTCCGCGAACGAGAGAGAGAGAGAGAGCGGATGTGCGCGCAGAGAGAGAGAGAGAGAGAGGGCAAGAGCTACCGGGGGCTTATCGATCGAAAATGCCACGCCGTGAGAGCGCGCGGCTGCATCGAAATTGAACCGAAACTTTCGCCTTCTCCCCTACCTCTCTCTCTCTCTTTCTCTTTCGCGAGCGCGCGCGCACGCTACGCTCTCGACCAACACCAAAGTATGGTATAGTATACCGACGGGAAAGTTGAATTCGCTCGAGAGAATTTCAGTTTCCGCGTACATGAATTTTCTCCTCTCTCTACAGCGCTTTCTTTCGGTGCGGTCCTAAAATTCTGGGATGCAGTTGTTCGACCTTTTTTCGGATTTATTAATTGCAATCTGCTATACCTTTGCAATTTCATTTCTTCTTAACTGTATGCGCTGATCTTTATGACTTCCTTTATTATTCCTGAGACGATACAACTGTTAACGATAATAGGCAATTGAGAAAATGAATTTGTAAAACGACTCTTGATATTCTATGATTTAAAACATTTTAAATAATTAAATACTACCTAAAGCTGATGAATCTTTCTCCTATTGTTGCAATTTTGATTCTTGAGTTTATCTAAGATTCTGAGATATATAATACAACGGTATGATAAATAAAAAATAAAGCAATTTTAAGGGGAGTTAGGGATACCAACATAGTTTTTATGAAATGTACGAACAAGATTTTAATGAGAATAACTTTGATATAATTTTATTATTCTTTAATAAATTAATAATTCGAAACATCATACTACTTGCAAAGTTTTATATCAATACGTAACTTTGAGATCCACTTCGTAAACTTTTGCCGTGAAGTATTATACGGATGAAAAAGTTGCATTTACTCGAGAGGTGAATTCTAGTTTTAGTTCATACGCGGCTGGCCTTTTTTTTTGCTTTCGCCTCTTCGCTCTCTATTCGTTTTTCGGATGGCGGTCTTTTTGCGAAGTGCCGCTGAAATCGAAACCGCGGATCTTTCAGAATCTCTGGTGTTCGCTATTAGCTTTAATTACACTGGATACACATCGACGAAGAACGATTTGAAATTGATACGTAAAGTCGATAATATTGTAGAATTAACGGTGGAACTGTATTAAATTGTTCTTAGAGGTACATAATCACATAATCGCTTTGCTTTGCTGTACCATATAATTATCTCATAAAAGAATAATCTGAATAAAATTAAAAAGGAAAATCTTTAAACAACGAATATCCTATATATTTAATCAGAGATTTTAAATATTCAATGACGGGGAGCTAATTTACTTTTCAATAACATAAAATAACTCGAGCGGCAAAAACACTTATTAAGCACTGCTGAATTGTACACGCGCATAAGAGGCGAGGTCAGGTATTTCGTCGACTGCGTCAGGCGCTGAAATAGTTAATTAAATAGTTGTCCGCACAACTGGGGAACTTTTCCACTTATTGGGTTTTTCATTACCTGCTCATTATACGCGCTTCGTGGCGCACGCGTGAGTTCTACGTGACAAGGCTTTTATGCGCTCTGTAAACTTGCGATATACTCCGCGCGGGCGAACTTTGCTTTCAACTGCAATTCCTGTATACTTGCTCGGAGAGCAAGAAACTATGTGCTCTTAACCGACGAAGACTGCACATATATACCGAGTACTAAGGCCAACTGTAAAATCATTTACTGCTGTTTATTCGTACTTAATTCGTATTATTTCCATACTGTAACTAATAACGAGGAATTTGGCAACGTAATTTAGTAGTGAGAAGAATTTTTTAAAGTTTAATTATGGTGCATTATCGTTATTATTAAAAAGTAATGTATAATAATAAATTTAGCTCAGTGCGCTGCGCATATTTAGAATTTTGAATTGAAATTTTTGTAATAGTTGAACTTATAAAGAAAATTTAAATTATTCGTGTCCTTTAAAATTACGTAAGCTAGATTGCAATTTTCAAAATGAAATTCCTCATTTCGCGCCAATAAACATTGTAATATTGAAAAAGGTAGTAAGATTAAATGGACATTGGATTCATGTAAATATAGGAGTTTTTTATCCTTATGCCCCAGCGTGCGCAGTGCTTTTGACTCGCCCACAGAATGTTTGTTTAGAAGCTATTACGGACTAGAATTCAGGAACTCGTGTGTGGCTTACTTTCAGACGACCTGCTTTTACTTTGTGCGCTTAGAACTTAATTTCAGAGAATTTATTGTATCAAAATAGCTACTCATTGAATTTAACAATCAAAGGTCGTGGAGGATAATTTATATTGCATCAGAAAGATTAGTCATGGAGCAAAATACAATACCTGATATATCTTGAATAAGTTACAAAAGAATTTCAAAATCTTTTTACTTTAGACGAACATTGCGCATAATCGTTTCAGTTTTAATGATCTTCTGACTGTAATTGGGCTATTTAACATTTCTTCAATTACAATAATATACAAAATTTAAATAAGTAATATCGCTTTAAGAAAGAAGAATCGCTAGCGTTAAATATTTATAGAATCAGACTCGCAGCAATCCAATAGTATATAAAAGTGCACAAAGTCATTTTCTCAAAAGTCCGATCAGGGACAGAAACGAGTTTTGTCTCTCGAATTGTCTCTCCTTTCACAGTTAAACGATAACAGATTCGCGTTTCGAGTTTCCTATAGAGGTTCTCGAAAGATCCTTTATCCCTAGCGGGGGCATCGACTTTCAATCGACAAACTGTATCAACTCCTATATATATATATATTTATCCCTGGCATTCTTTTTCTATGTATCGGTGCACAGTCGCGCCGGTCTGCCGCCCAAGTCAAACCAAAGTCTTCGGCGTGGCTCGTCAGGAGACGGTCGAGATACCCTGCGAGCTCGATGCGAATCCACGGGACGTCACCTTCACCTGGAAGTTCAACAATACGATGGACCCGATGGACATATCCTCCGAGCTCATCAGCAGCAACATGGGGCGCTCGGTTGTATCGTACACTCCGATGACCGATCTCGATTACGGCACTTTACTCTGCTCCGGTACGAACGAGCAAGGAGCTCAGTCCGAGCCCTGTGTTTTCCACGTTGTGCCTGCTGGTCAGTATTGCTACTCTCTTTCTCTTTACAAATACACAGAAGACTTTCTCGGTTATATTATACATGATTGTTTTCTAATTTAAATTGATTTGGGAATTGAGAAAGTTTGCGCGAAACTAATTTATTTAAAAATAAATGTATAACTTTTACTTGTGTCTGATGATGGAAAGCGGTGAAAAAAAAAATAGAAGCGAAAGCAATATAGCGCTTCAAGGACAGATGGAAAAAGTTGTAGGATTGAAGTCATAATAAAGATAGCAAGACATTAGAAAACTTTTGCTATTTGTTTTTATATACTTAGTTGGAAGCCTTGGAAATACATGAAATGAAAGATATAGGATTCAAACATGATTCAAAACACTCGTTGCGCTTGATACATATATTTAAATTAATTGTTCTAAAAAATTATCAATAAATAACGATTGTTTTGAAAAATTAATTTGTATATTTGAAGACAGATAATAGGATCGTTGTATATACGGACGCCCTACCGCACTCGGTTTTTTCCACTTACGCATAATAATAAACTGTTCGATTTATAGACTCGCGAAATGTTTTTGCAAATTTAGATAACAAACGCAAATCGATAAGCGCAGCTGCTAGCAAATTATCATACATATATGTACAAGTAGTTTTGAAACAAAACTGGACAATTAAGAGAGGACGCGATTTACATGTGTGTGACGTATTTGTGTGTGTGTGTGCATATAAACACAGGTCGTCCGGACACACCGCACAATTGCACGGTGCAGAACATAACGACGGACGCTATGCACGTCGAGTGCGTCGAGAGCTTCGACGGCGGCCTGCCCCAGAAGTTTACCCTGCTGGTAGAATTGGAATCGAGTCCGAGCTCCTCCAAATCCATGGGTTCGCTCGTCTACAATATGACCAGAGAGTCACCGGTCTTCGGATTCAGCGGCCTAGAGCCCGGCTCCACTTACCAGCTGAGCCTCTACTCGAGCAACGCCAAGGGACGCAGTGAATCAGTAATACTGCGCGTCACGACTCTCAATATGCCCGAGCGCCGCACAGGTGAGTGTCTCCCGCTATGCCCACTAACAGACCAACTCTCTCTCTCTCTTTCTCTCTCTACTCTCTCTCTCACTCTCTCTCTTTCCACCTATATGCCTATATCTATATATATATATATCGAGCTTAAGCTTCTGCGTCAAGCGCCGTTTAGCTGTGCTCCTGATTTATAGTTTGTTATTGAGGCTATAATTCACGCAGGAAATCGTTGGGTTCATTTCTTTCTGTTTTTTTCTTCTTCTTTTGTTTGGTTTGGCTATGGCTGGTTGGGCTTCGGTGAGCAGCGAGAAAGTTCCGAGAGAGACAGAGAGAGAGAGAGAGAGAGATTGAGAGAGAGAGAGAGAGAGAGCGCGAGAGGAGGGAGATAGAGAGACCTTGGAGAAATTGTTGTTTGATAACGTTCGCTGCTTATATACTGCAGAGAATCTCGCTGGAGAGTTGGAAAAAGCGGCGGCGCGTTCGTCGCGAAACTTTTCGTATTTTATGTGTAATTGGATCTTTTCGCGAGAAGATTTCGTGCGCGTTAGTCGGTGCCGACTGAGTACGTATAAAAGGCAATTACATTTACAAAGCTCTACGGGAAATAGAGGGAAACACTGTCACGCTATTGCGGGTAAAGCATAAATTAAAAATTTTCCACCGTTCGCGCTTGGATAAATCTGCCCTGATGGAAGCAGCTTGGTCAAAGTCATTAAAATAATATGAAAAAAAAAAAGATGAACGCAGTTGATACGCCGCGGTTTTCATCTCGCTCGCGCGGGAAACAAGTTTGCCAATTCCATTCGTCCAACGAGCTGGAAATAACGCGTCCAATAGAAGTGTTTGATCGAACTAAATAGTTTGCCGAAATG
The DNA here is from genome assembly GCA_900490025.1 of Megastigmus dorsalis. Taxonomy (NCBI): domain Eukaryota; kingdom Metazoa; phylum Arthropoda; class Insecta; order Hymenoptera; family Megastigmidae; genus Megastigmus; species Megastigmus dorsalis. The sequence continues at coordinate 49,557 of UELU01136329.1, read as the reverse complement.
AACTGCGCCAATCGTTCTGCTAATAAGCAAACGACGCAAACTAAAATTAAAAACGTATATAGGTCCAGGCCGGTACCGAGGTAAAAAATACCATCCATCAGGTTAAAAAATGTGAGCCCATCGCCGGGCTGTAGAACGCAGGCCTTTCTATCTCCGAACTCCATTGTCTTTTTAAATCGAGCGACTATCGCTTCTGGCCGAAAGAACCACCACTACCAGCAGCAGCAGCTATCTCCAGCCAGTTACAAAGTGATTTCGGCCTTGTGTATCGATAAATTATTTTCACTCAAGTCTTTCCTTCGCCCCGCTGCACCGTCTGTAATTCTCTCACCATCGCCATCACCTCCACTGCCGCCAACGCCGCCGCCGCCACTTTCATGCACGGGCTTCTGCATCGTATAGAAACACGTTTCTCCCTCCCGCGCGTCTTTCGCACTGATTGTCCTCGCTTGATGCACACACCAGCTCTCGCACTTGCACACCCGGACAATTGATCTTGTCTTTGTGCGTAAGCATGTACATACAAGTGTGTATATACGTGTACATGGTGTAGTTTACGTGTGTATGTATGTGTGTTTGTGTGTGTGAATAGATATATAGGAAGGCGCGGCATCGATCGACCAGCTAAACAAACGGTTTACGGGACGCCCGAGAGAGGTTACCTCGCCCCCCTCCCCCTCTCTCTCTCTCTCTCTCACCCTCATCCTCTATCTCTCTATCTTTATCCAAAGGAAGGAGAATTGCACGCCGAGGCTGATCACTTCGACGTTCCCGTACCGTTCTCTCGCTTTTGAAGAGAAAGAGAGGTTGCAGAGAGGCAGAGATAGAGAGAGGGAGAGAAAGGGAGAGAAACGAGCTTGTGCTGCTTCTGCTACCGCTGCTACTGCTCGTCGCGTTTCGCAGACTCGGCAGAGACTATGGAAATCGAATAGGCGCGCGCGAGCTCGAAAGCTTGCCTTGGTATATAGGGAGATTGAGGGGAGTGAGAGGGAGGCCGAGAGTGAGTGAGTGAGAGAGAGAGAGAGAGAGAGAGAGAGAGAGAGAGACGGGAAACGCGAATCTCTTTCCCGCTGAATCTCAGATTATTCTTTTTCACTTTAGGTCTTGCCGCGCGCGCGCGATTCCGCGTGGCGGGTCTGACTAGGGGAACGGGAGGGAAAACGTTGCGCGATTGCTCGTTTTCGCTGCGGATTTTCGTTGCTTCGTTCATTTGTTGATTGATTGGCTTTCTCTCTTTTGTGCCGCGGAAAGAGCCGAGATAGTGCTTCGCTTTACTGATTTTTCTTTTCTTTTTGTTCCCTTTTGCTTCAAGAGCTGAAAAGTGAAGAAACACGATGCCCAAGTTTCGTAGAATTTTTAATTCCAGATGAAAGAGGGAAAGATGATTGTTTTCTCGCGCTCACTTCTTTCCATTCTCGTTTCATTTTATCATTTCGTTTCAGAAATTAACTCGAATTAATCTTCCCTTTCTTGCTTAACATTTAACTTTTGGTCTTAAATATCTTCTAAACGCATTTCTTTGCAATTAGTATTGATTATAGACTAACGCTGCGGCCTCGTTCTGATAAAATAGTTTTGTAAATGTGGGTCATGTTGAGCTATTGTTTGTGTTAAAAATTAATTTTAGTTATATCCTAGATTGCAGAGCTTGATTTTCTCAATTCGTTTCTTCAGTGGTCTTTATTATTGTATTCTATAAATTATTTTAAATGGAAAAGAAATAAATTATCGAAGGTATTTTCTTTCGAAAAAAACTTAATGTAATTAAAAGACTTTGTACACGAGGCAACTGTTAATTAAATCAAATTAATTATTATTTCATTAAATTCGTTATTTCCTTCTTGCACAATACAGAATTTTATTATAAATTGATTTGAAATACCTCTTCGGATATCTCGCAGTTTTCGTTCAAGCGAGCAAAGATACATTGTATATATGTTTTACATTATTTGAAAACATTAATTGAATACTAATAGTATTTTGGTGTACTCGTTTAATACTATTGTCGAGTGAAATTAAGTCTTATAGCGGTCCATCACTAAATTGGGTTAGCCGACACTAATCTTTTGCATTCAATCGCTTAATTTGCATGAAACGCGAACTGTATAATTAAAGTCGCCCCTGCGCAGTTATATAGAACTTTCAATCCAGTTAATTTTCTAGCTCGCTAATAAAAATGCAAACCGCGAATCCTCGTCTTAGGAAATAAATTGTAGCGGAATAAAATGTAGTTGAAGAATCTGCTGACTTAGAAATTAAAGAGAGACCGCCATTAAGAAAAACTCAACTGAAGACCTTGTGCACAGAAAATGAAAGTTACACTTTTCTCTCACAGTTTAATTTTACTTAATATCGCCGCAGCATTAAGGATGTAAAAGACTGTCCAGCTATATTTTCATTTATTCTATTCTCCATTGTAAAAATTACGAGTCTTGAAGAAAAAGCATAACATCATCCAAGGGGTGCATTATACAGTGGGAAATTTAACGAACTGTTTTTGTTGCACAGTTACACGACTATACAGCACAACTGTGCAGCTTTTAAACTCGAATATACAGCCCCGACGACGTGTATAACGCGTGCAGTTTTTGTCTCCTCGAAGTTTAGCTCTGAGAAAGTCCGCCGCCCGGCTGCTGCTCTATACTTACCGCACGAAAGGCTGCCGCGGCACACTTCAGAAAAATTTGATCATTTGCCTTCCGCGGCAAGATAAAACTGCGCTTGTATATATACATATATATATATAGGATGGGTTCACGCAGTGAATAACTTGACTTTTACTACTGAATACACGAACGCATTAGCCCGATGCATTTCATAAAGTTCAACTGTACATTTCCCGAAGGATACAAGGCAGCACACTGTGGGAGAGAAGTTTTCATTAAAAATTCCCTCCGTGTATGGGGGGTTGTCGTTTCAACCGCTCGTTTCATACGTTAAGCTCCCTTGGCAAAAATGGCACGGAGCCACATTGGGTGGTCCTCCCACCTCCTCGCCCGCTAAACTTCTTAAAGTGAATACAGCATCGCCAGGGATTTGAGAATCTGAAACGCGCTCTAGTCGCGCGTCCGCACCTCTCTATCTATATAAGCCCGGTGAATTTTCACTTCTGCTGAAGCGATCATCGTTCTTGCGATGGAGTAATAATAATTACATTTTCGAGCGGTTCATTTTCGTTGGGCATATGGAACGGGGCTGATTTCTAATTGCTAAGGCTGACGGCTATAATCATACCCGGTACAATTAAATCTGTCTCATTAGCATATTATTTTTAATTGCAGGGAGATTTATTAGAGGAATCGAATTCACTTCGCTAACTCTGCCGCCATTGAAGGAGGGATATTTCTATTAAATATCCGTATAGATGAAAACTTTTTTATTTATCTCGTACGATCGATGAGATAAGAAATTTAAAAAAAAAGAAAAAGCGAACGTGGTTATGAAGATTTTGCAGTATTAATTTACGTTTCTGCATATAATTCAGCATCATTATACAGCCGCGTAATAATATGCTGCACAATTGCTAATTAAGAGAATTAATTGATTTATTAAATAATTCTGCTGCAAGAATGTGCTAATGAGATAGTTGACATTCCTATCATAATTGTATGAGAAAGAAAATGACTGTTCTTGAAAACCGAGTATCTCGTTCGTTGCATTCTTATTCGATGAACCCTTCTTAGTCTCTATATTAATTTTGATTTTACACTCTATTGTTATTACTCTATTAAATTAGTGCATTATCAAAATGCAGCGCACGAGATAATCAATCAGCAACTAACCAGCAGTTTAACTAACCACCAGTCCCTAAATAAATTCTATAAAAATAAACATACCAGCGACATCAAGCGCAAAGCTACTTTTACAAAAAGATATAAGAGTGACGAACCGTCCGAGCGCACGAAGATAAAGTCCTCTATACAAAAGCAAAGTGCAAAAGGCAGGAAACCAAAACCCGAGTCGCGATCCATAGGTGAGAAGCCGTTCCGTCCGCCATCCCCGGAGAACTGCACCATCATCGAGGAGAGCAGGACAACTGTGCGAGTGAGCTGCGCCGAGAGCGACTACGTAGACGCCAAGAACGCCATGTACGTGCTGCAGGTCTTCGACGCGGAAACGCGCCGACTTCTAGCCTCGGCTACGAGCATGACGCCATCTGTACTCGAGGTCACCAATCTACCGGCTCAAAGGAGTCAGTCGGGACTGGTACTCTTTCTGAGGGTCATGACCGCACACGCGACCAGCGACGCCACTGTCCTGCACAGTCAGCATTTGGTGCGCGATGGCAAGAATCCGGATCACCAGATCTTTCCAGGTAGAGTTTACCTTGCGGAGATATCCAGCAGCTGCATGCGGAAGCATTTCGTGCCCATGACCCAAACCCCTTCTTGATTCCATGCCTGATGTATTTCTATGTTAATAATTGGACTTCGTTACGCGATCGTTGTCGTTGTTACAAATTTAACTTTTCCATCTACATTCAGCCTTGTTAATGATTTTTGGATCTATTGATTTTTACGATTGGGATGGCATAATAATTGTAAGCAGTTTCAATTCAAATCAGGAAAAAGTAACTTTTATTTGCAGATTATTTGCATTAGATTGCAGGTTGAACCATAAAATTACACTGTGGGTTCAGAGAATTTCGTAAAAATCAATCGATGTATCTATCATCTTTCTTACTATCGATTTTGATACCTATACTGAACAGCTCGTATAGTGCCGTTGCAATCTGAAAGAATGTGAGTAATGCCACTGCAATTTGGTGTGGATATCCTAAAAAAATAAATAAAAAAATAACTTCTTCGAAAGAGAAATTAATCCTACACGGACTTCAAATCAAAATCTATGCATTCTCTTTTCATTTTACAATCTTTGATATTTATCTGAATAAATATTTAGTATTTAGAGTATAATTGGAATGAAATTCGACTCAAAATGAAATAAGAAAAGTAATAAAAGATAACAGAGGAAGAAAAGAAGTGTCGTGTAGCAACTGTACGGGAGATGAGCCTCGTTTTATACTTTGTTAAATACTGCATGTACTCCATAACAGAGATATATATAGATTTGCGATTTTGTATGTCAAATATTACGTGTTCTCAAATAAATGTGATTATTATTAATAGAATATGACGTATGCTTCGTATGCGAATGGTCGTATAAAGTTATGACAGATATTTAGTACTGATTGGTGTTACTATACTTAACAGTTTTGTAATTGAGTACAATTAAGTACAGTAATTATAATTGACAGTGAGAGACCATAATTATAATATTTTTTTAATATTTGTTTCATTTCAAACAATTGACCATTTTAAGAATAAATCGGCACCTAAACCATTTAAAAAAAATGATATATAATTATTATTAAAATTTATTGTTCGCGCAATAATTTCCAAGGAAGTAAGGATGAATTAATTGATCGCAACGAACAAAAGCTTTTGCAAAATAATTCTTTATTAAAGTTAAATTGCAATTTAATTTTAATAACGAATTACTTTGCAAAATCTTTACTTCTTTGGATTAACAAATTGATAAAAACCTTTTTCTTAGTCAATTTGTTGTATTTCGCTATTTCTAATTTTTGTAGAAGTTTATTTTAAGATATCAAGCATGTATCAAGCATTAAGCATGGTTAGATCAAAAACATGTAGAAATAAATGAAACAAAACAGCTTTTTTCAATTTATAAATAATCTATGATCATCAAGTAATTTTTGAATCAAATATTATTGTTGTATTCAATTTTTGATCAATGTTTGTTTCGAGGAAAATTGTTTTTATAATTGAAATAAAGCAGAAACCCTTTAACGAAAACAGTCACATTATTTTTATAAAATATTATTTGTAAAATGATAAGGATTAAAATTTAAAATTACAATACGTTGGAGGTTAAATTAAAAATAATTTTAAATAAAATTGAAGAAAATACTTATTGTTACAATTAGTATAATGAAAAATTTTCATATTGATAAAATATTATACTTAATTGAAATGGACTTTTATTATAAACCCGTTCCATGCTGTTTTTGATATTATACGTTTCATGTATGTAATTTATAATAATGCGATTGTATTCACAAAAAAGTCGATGGATATAAATTTTGGATTAGTCCGTGTAGAATACTTTATAAGGATATTAAAATTAATCTTCAGTATCATAATGGTCGCAATGTTAATGTATCGCTATTTTAAGAGGATTATCTGTTTGACCATTAAAGCAGAAGAAGAAATATATTTACACAATTGTTGTGCAAACATGTTTATCAACTTATAGAAATAATGTTATTGAATATTCGAAGAAAGTGTTGCATAAATACTTTGAAATCTCTGGATGTTTGGGTTTGTAATTTATTGTCCCAGGAACAAAAAAAGGAAGCAAAGAGAGAAGATGAAGCAATCGTTTAACATAGCTTTTGAAGCGTTTTTTTACTCATGCTTCGACGATGCGACGACGCTTTGATGGATATTAATGAAAGTGCTTGCGCATACACTGCTTCGCCTCGAAAATAAGTTTCCCTTATGCTTTACTTGTATAGTTAGTTGCATGCTTTATTTAGAATTTTACTTTTGTACAAAATATCATTTAGAAGTAGAGTAGCAAACAATTTGTGCTTTAAAATAGAAGGTGGAACACGGCTTGGTAATTAGCTTTATGAAAATAAAAACGCGCTCTATGCTGCAGATAAATCTGCCATGACATCGCATGCACGAAATTAGACACATTTGTCAAAGTATCTATACCATGATTTTATTATTTAAATAAATCCATTTCTGCGATTAAGAGATTATTAAGGTAATATTGGTCAATATTTTGAACAATTATTTCGCAACTGTGCAATAAAATTTTCATTTACAGAAAATAAAAGTTCTAGCTAGTTTTGAACAAAATGTAAATAGTAGATATCGGTTTTACGGTTAAATTCAATAGAAATTAGTAAAATAAAAATCAACTATTTGAAAAACCATCTGCGTTTACAAAAGTTTAACGCAAAAATTTTCATACATTCACTTCTCTGGAGTATTCAATTTCGCAATGACTATTTTCTTTTCCTAGCAACAATACGTTGTTTAGATCATTGACGTCGATCGTCACTAGAGTTCGTTCGCTTGAAAAAAAAAACGTATACTCGTACTAGTCAACGATAATAAAAGAACCCGTTCAATCGCGAGAAAGAGCATTGCCGTCGAAAAACGAACGTGAGAGACGCGTCAATGGAGTTCTCGCATTGAACTGAAAAAAAAAATAAAAAAAAAATCCCGAACGAATAATTTAGCTTGGAAATTCATCATGGAATTGTAACAAACGAGTTTAAAAGAAAAGAATTAATTAAACGTGAAATAATTAGAAATACCGTGTTTTAAGGTGAATTTGAATAAGAACGTATCTACCAATCGATATTTCTGTTTCTACAATTAACTGGCGCGGCCAGAAAAATACGAAACTTAAGCAAAGTCGAGGCATTTTTACGATAAATCAATTAAACTCAATTTTTTATAATAGAGTTATTTAGTGTACGGAACATTTTTAACGATTGTTATTTTCATTTCAAAACTAGTTCACGATATTTACTATTTTACAAAGTACAAAACTTTTTAAAATCTCTCGATAATTTCCCGTTCTCAAGCTTGTATACATAGTGGAATACCAGCAGCATATCCGAATAATTCCTGGCAAGGATTTTGCCGAAGGCGTTGCAGACACACACACGCGCGCGATCTAAAAGATTAACAAACCTTGCTTGTCGATTTTTACGCGCCGGTCGTTATACTGCATCCGTCCTCTCTCTAGAAAATCCTCGCTCCCCCTCCTCCCCATCGTTGTTCAAACGCTTCGCATCTCAAGACAGAGGGAAGGCATTAAACGCTCTCCATGCCAATTCTAAAAGAAAACAAGATAGAGAACGGGAAAAGTCGTAAAAGCAATAGTCGTGAGAGCGAGCGCGAGCGAATCGAACCTACACTAACGCACAGAGGCACTGCACACCGCAGTCGAGTCTCTCTCTCTCTCTCTCTCTCTCTGGTTTTGTACAAGAGACGGAGAGAGTGAGAGAGAGTAAAAAGTGCCAGTAGCTGCGACGAGGCAGTGCAGCGGAAAGTAAAGCCAGCGTCCTTATACGTCCTTAGCTCTGTCGCCGGTGATCCTGTCGCTATCGGGTCCGCTGCTGGGCGTAGTTGTGGGCGCGGCCGCGGGCCTCGTCATCGTCATCTTCCTCATCGTGCTGGCGCTGAAGCTGCGCTACAGGAGACGACCCCAGGACGACAAGGACTCGCAGCACGACGACGGAGGCATGGCCACCTTGACGGCGCCCAACGACAAGACAGCCTCGCTGCCCCTCAGCAGCGACAGCGTCGAGAGCTTCGAGAAGGATCCCGACATCATACCCCACGCGACAGGTCAGTCTCTCTCTCTCTCTCTCTCTCTCTCTCTCTCTCTCTCTCTCTCACTCTCCTCTCTCTGCAGCTGCAGTCCAGCACTCCTTATACGGGTTTTGGCCAGCTTTTATATGCGTCCGTTTACCGGGAAGCTTTACTGTTATTGCTCTGCGCGAGCCAGGCTTCAAGTGCGTTATTCGGAGATCTTATTGACTTGGAGATTAGATGTTGATGTTCGCCCGAGTCTCGAGTCTCGCTCATGGCTTCTCCGCTCCTTCTTTTTTATGCTCCTTAATTCGCTTGGCGTGTATTATCAGATTTGTCTGGGTTGGGAATGCTTTGATCTGCAGTTTGAATAAAATTAGATTCCCGTGGTGTGCTCGCTGTGAAGCGCAATTACGAGTGCATTCTACTCGATTTCTAAAGGAATTCCCGATTCGACTATATTTTCACGGGGACTTTTGTATATCATTTTTCTTTTTTTTCGTCTTTTTACAAGTGAATTGATTCGCATGTATTCATTTAATTTATAGAATATACAGCTTCGAAATTGCAATGTATATATGTTTGGTCGAGCAGACTATATCGCTATATAGTAACAACTCGCGCGCATTTTTTCGCAAATATAAATTCTATTGTATCGCTGCAGCATCGTATTAATACAATATCCTGAATTAAAATTAAAAAAGCAACAAACTTGTTTGCGCGGGCTGCGAGCATCCGTATTATAGTAGGGAAATTATAATAAAAAAGTATACGATTATTGCAGACAATTCATACGCCGAGCTGTGCAAGGGTACGTCGCCCCGTTACGTGCTCCAGCAACAGCAGCAGCAGCAGCAGCAACAGCAGCAACAGCAACAGCAACAGCAACAGCTACATCTGCTTCAGCAGCAGACTATCTCGCTCAGCTCCAGAAACAACGTGAGTATATAAAACACGGCTAGTGTATATACGTAGAAAAAAGAATATCCATTGAACATTAGCTGTCCGGCGGACGCCCAACGCCAACTACGCCATATATATATATGGTTAAAGTGAAAAAAGAAAGATGTGACGTTTACGATGTGTGTACATAGGTATATAGGGGCCCGACCTGCGTATTAATTCTCTCCGGCTCGCCAACTAGATACTTCCTCTAGCTGCGCGACCATATATTCGATCTTTTTCTTTCTTTGCAGCTTTCCATTAAATATATTTTATATACGTCTAATTATAAATGGGCGAGTTCCGCTGATTGCCCCAGTTTCCTTTTCGAATTTGTTCGATCTTGATTGATACAAGAGCATCGACTGCTTACGATGAGTTCTATTCCCTTTTTTTTTTGCATAATTGTGTATTATACGCGCGGAACGAATTGATTATCTCCGCCCAGCTATATACACTTTTACACGGGAAATTTTCAATTCGACGCTGTTAAATATGGGGAGAGCTCTGAATATGCATTGCGCGGGTATATGTATTTTATAACGTGCGGAGAGTGGCTCTGCGGTAAATTTTAATATATAGTATATGCGCACGCGAGAGAGTCAACTTCATTTTTCTGTCGATACGCGCGCGCTCGCGCTTTTTATTGTCAAATGATGGCATTATTTCAATATGAAAATGTATACATATATATACCCTGCTTTAAAATGCTTATATCAAGATAGATTTTTTTACATATCAAAAGTTTATATCGCTCGGTGACGGACCGTGACAAAAAAAATTTTAAATTTTTACCGAGATGGATGGACATGATTTATTGACTGCACTTTCTTTTTCTATTTTCGACAATAACCGTAATAAGTTTAATAAAATAAAAAAAAAATATTGAAAAAGCCTATATTTCATCATTAATTATCAATTTAAATTAATATATTTATGTATAGTTCAATAAATTCAAATTAAGAATGAAACGTATGCTTAAAAAATTAATAACAAAAGAATTCCTGCCAAATTGCAATACATAACAAAATAACAATAAAGTTTCAAACTGCATTCAGACAAAAATGATCTGACAACAAATCGTGGCATTCGCATATATATATATTGTATTTGTCTGGTTTCAGAAGAAGGCGCTGTACGAAACGATTTCCCGCCAGCCGAAGATGCAATACGCCGATCTGACACTGATGATCAATCGGAGTGTGCCGCACAATTGTTACCAGCCGGTGCCTGTATCGAGTGTCCAGCGACCACAGCTGCTGCCTATGTCGACGTTGCCGCGACGGATGCCCCCCACGTCGAGCAGTGGCGAGCCGACGATTTACGCGCAGGTCGCGGCCGCACACTCGGCCAAGCCGATCTGCATACCGCCGCCACACCAGTACATGACGAGCAGTCGCTCGGCGGACGATACGACGGCCGAGACGCCGTTGATAGGCTGCGACAATAAGGTGACGATCGTTCGTTAACTTATGCCATGCCGATGCCGATTTCTGTTTCTTGTATTTGTTGTAGTGCGATTTTAGAGGTAATTTAATTGAATTCTTTTTTATTTATACGCATATTGGGGGTAGCTGGTGCAATGAATTTTGACCGATCGAGGCCACTGATTGACCGCATTAGAAATTTTCTTTTGTTTTGCTGCTGCATAATTGGTGTACAATTTTTTTATTTGTTGATGGTTATTTATTGGCACCGGTCAGTTATTATTGGTTTGGCTACCCATCATGGCTTGATTATATTTGCTTTGTATCTTTATTTCTAGATTATATCTATGTTCGATTACCTATATATCTATTGCATTATTATATATTGTTTATTTCTGTATTTTTGATTATTTATACGAATCGCAAAGAAACGTATTTTATACGTAGATAAAATTGTGCTAAAAATAACGTAACTGTTGTTATGATATTCCCTATAAAATTGGCTTTATTTTTATTTTTAATTTACGTGCAAAGTTTTTAACCGAACATATACATATATGCAAAACCATCACTCCAGTTTTATGTTGCCTTGTGCCCAAAAAATTTACATACGCATACATACTTACGTTTTCAATTATTTTCTACCGAACGTATATTATAATCAATTAATACAGCCGTTCTGTATACCCGACCGCCGCAAAAGCCTTAATCTAACGAACATTACTGATGTTTTCTAATGCGACTGCACAGATCACAACGATCACAGAGGCGGCCAATTCGTGGCGCGCTGAGCCGTCGAACCCGATGACAACAACAACGAGCACGTCGACGACATGACTCTGCGAGGATGCCGACAACGTCATCGTTGCCGAAACGATGAACACTGTCCTCTAAGAATTTTTATGGGCCGCCAACGACGACGACGACGCATTCCGCACGAATCGTGTTGCGTGTAATATATCTATACATATATTTCACGATATAAGTGGAGGGAGGGAGAGATAATATGCCGATGAAGCTGAACAACGTCCACGACGAATATACTTGTTAATAAATGGAGAGAACCTGGTGAATTGAGGGTAGGGTGAGAGGGTTCGCACACCGTTCGCAGTCGCGCGCGTGCCGATGCCGCGAGCGCGCGATTCTATGCGAGCCGGGTTGTACAAAGTTTTATTTATCGCCGCCATCGTAGGCGGTGGCCCCGATTAGCGAGTAGTCCAACTTTTACGTCGTTAACAATCTTTATTTTCTTATATACCTATTATGACATATATGTATACATGCCATTATTTTCGTGGAAGCGACTTGTCCCGCGACGTTACCCGTATATGTTACACGCTATAAGCCTAACACGATGGAAGTGCGAAGTTCTGTATATTTTTTACGCGAGTTTCAACTAAGCCTGCTAAAAGAATCACGTGGCTCGGTGTATATGTGCAAAAAAAAAAGTACTTTACAGGTCTATTTTCAACGTCTTCGATAAGTGTATAGTGCAGTTATGAAAAAAGGCAGATTTAATTTTAAGGTACATTATGATGTAGCGCACTTGAATATATAATTAAAATTGTTTAAAACTGCGAAGTATTTATATCCTGTGTAAAATTTATATTAGAATCGGAAACAATTATTATGTTTAAATCTAAGTAAGTTAATATGAAGTTTAATGTGGGATAATAACCATGTGGTTTTTTTAGCAGCAGTGTGAAAGAGATGTTGTAAACGGATCGCTTTCAAACGCGATTATCGTATAGCTTTGGAATCGAATTGCTTCATACTTTTATTTAAAATAGAAAGCTCAAAGCATATATATATACATATTTATATATTTGAATTATTGTGGCATTTAATGAAATTTATAAGATCCGTCCGAAAAAAATTTGAAAAAACGTTATAATGGATAAAGTTCCACGACGAAATATGAATATAGTAATCCGTGTACATGCAGTAACGCACGAAATATTGAAAAATACTATATAAATTATTAAAGCTTTCATTGTACAAGCTTGAAATTTTTATATTTGTCTTCACAATGGTCTATTCTTATAAATGGCTATAAATATTACTCTGGAATAGAATTTTTCGCTTACATTTCCTTGAAGAAAAATAACAATTTTTCTATCAATATATTTTCACAAATAATTTTTCCTGGCTTTTTCACGCATGTATGTATGGGGAATATTATATTTATGTTCTCGTGGTTTCTGAAGAAAAAAAAATTAAGAATAAGAAAATGAGAGGATTTATGAAAGTTTTTGTTGTTTATTCGATACCGCATTCGATATCGAATATTATATGCCAGACTCTTTAGAACGGGCACCTTAATGTTATGCTCATTGTTAGTAAGTATATATTGACGTATACGCGTCCATGAAAAAAAGCAAGTGACATTTTGCCGCAAGTGAAATTCGTTCAGAGATTATGAAATTATATGATTTTCATTAAAGTTATGGGCTCGCGGTATAGAATCTGTACTGCGCCGAAATATTAGAACGAGCAGATGAAATATTGTACGTACACGCTTATAATTTTTACAAAGACTGACGCGAGGAAAGTAAAAAAAAAAATTAAAAATCGACAAAAAAGTGTAACGACGTGGAATGTATACGAGGTCTTGGATCCCTGTATTTCGAATTGGACGGTCGTTGTTCCATATTGTACTCCGATATACATAATATATATAGACTTAGTTGCAGTTTTTACGATTCGTAGTGCCATTATTACCTCGAGATTGACAATTATAGAATGTACATTTAAGAGACAAAACAATTTGTATAAGCGATATTTTTTTCTTTTGTGGCAAATTTTACTTATATTGTACATTATTGATATATATTGATATTTCTATTGGATATTCGATTGATGAATAATATATATTTCCATTATACGTTTAATTGCGATGCCATATTATATTCTACAAAATAAATTATTTAGCTGTAAGATTTTTAATGTATAAGGAATTACAATTTAATTTTGTCGTTTAATGCGTTTTCAACGAAATGTACAAATAAATAAGTTTACTTTTTAATTCTAATCGGAGTCTGTAAAATTGCTCACAATAAATAAGACCACAAGTGACTGAAAAGTTTAAAATATTAATAAACACAATGAGGATTTCACTTTGAATTTTTTAAGGACAATTTTTACAAGGCGATCTTTGTTCTACATTCTAAGATAATCAATTCTTTCAACAGCTTGAAAACAACGAACATGAAACAAAACTTTTTACTGTAAAAAAATTCACTCTTTCTTTTTTTATCATATGACCTCTTTTCATAAATTTAAATGAATCATATTTGTACAATTCTTCTTCTATGTACATTAAACTCTTTCACATTTGCACATTTTCTGATTAAATACAAATAATAGTTTATATAGTACATGTGATAAAATAAGATGAGTCGTAAAAAATAGACTTGACTCTCTGTAATGTACTAAATAAATTAGGGACAGTGATTTAATGTTTCTATGATAATGTAATGAAAAGAAAAATTCTTGAAAGGCAAGCGCAAAAACTCTACTTCTACTTCGTTAGAAAGTAATTGTAAAATTAAAAAATTTCGGAGAATACTGAAGTCAAGATCAATTGACTTGTGTGAATATATGATGTCGTTGACGAGAATCGGCTATGTAATTATTTTGTTAAACAGAGTTCAATGTTAAGCGAAAAGTAGGCAAAGGTAACTTGAATTGTTTATATATAGTTATCCACGAAACACAGGGAAACTTTTCACAATATAACAAAAAATTAAAAATCAAATACTCTCTTGTTACCAAATATAACACTCATGTAATATTACTTTGTAATTGCGCATGAATGTGCGTTGCATGTAAGTATACAAAAAAGAGATACTGATTTGACTGTATATGTACTACGCAATTTATAAATCAAGAATCATTCAAAGCAAAAATTAAATAAAATAACATGTACGTATTGATAAATAAAGATAATATAATTCTAATTACTTTATTAGTTGTTCATTTAAGTAAGGTCAAAAAATAATAGAGATCTTGAACTGAATTTTTAAAAATTTTAAAAGGTTTACTTCCAAATTATTGTATAAATAAGTATGTACAGAGTATTAAAAATGACTTATTAACAAAATAACTAGATAATTCAAAATTTGTTACAATCACATAAGTGCTGTCTGCACGTTTATTATAACAAAAATATCTCTATCTTGCATTTAATTAAAAATATCTCTCATTTTAAAATTTTTAATGTTCAACATTCTAGAATGTCAAAAACTTAGTGAGATATTTTTAGGTCAACACAAGCTTCATCATCAAGGTCCAGTGATTCAGGAGTTTCATCGGTGTCAATTAATTCTCCATCGAAATAAAATTTCATTTTTGTTTCAGGAATATTTAATTGTTCTGAGCAGCTGTGAACTAAAGCTGCAAATGTCTGATCATGTTTTAATTTAACTGTTATAGTTCTTTTATCCGATGTCTGAATTTTAATTCTGCAGGTATTCTCTTCAGTTTTGTCTTGAGCAGAATTTCCTTTATTTTTTTTTGCGATTTCTGCACTTACAACACCTCCTTCTATAAAAAAAAATTAAGAATTATTTTGATAAAAATTATAAAAATAAATAATAAACCTATACTATAGAAATGAAATAGACATGTCTTACCCAAAATATCTATAATTGACCAATTTATAGACAAAGGTGTATCAAAAGGAGTAATACGCTTATCCTTTTTTGTAATAAGTATTTGGTCTTCAGATACCCCTTCTATATTAGCAAAATGTCGAAATACTTTTTGGAAAGTTTCATACTGGAAAATGATTAAAAATAATTATCATTGCAACTTTATATGAATTTGTAACGTTTACTACACGTGAATTTAATAAGGAGTATCATACTATCAAAGTAGAATATCAGGCCAACAAAAATATGTTGTCGATAAAAGTTTGGTTTTGTCCTGAACTCAACAATTTAATTATGTACTAACCCTTCGAAGTTCAAAACGTTCCATTTGGTTTGATCTCCATAAAACTTTAATACTGACTTCATAATTATCGCTATTACATTTAGTACTAGCAATAGGTGATCCAATTAAAACATAACTATCATTTTCATCCTGTGAAAGTTGTAAAGAATCATCATTGTAGGATTCTGCGAGTACCTCATCTAGAGTATCATCTATGGTGATTGCAGCCTCTAATCTTTGAGGAGCCTAATAAGAAAATTGATAAAAATATTAATTAGATTTTGTTTGGTTTATAGAATAAAACAAATTTAAAATCATACAAGTAGTTGAGCTAACTTTATTGCTTTTTTGACTTGAACTACGAGTGATTCTTCTCGGTGTCCTATTATTATCTTTTGAAATTATCTCATCAGGAGCATTATTTTGTGTACTTAATACTAAATCTTCATTTTGATCTGCAATTAGAATCGGGGATGCCACTTCATCTGATTCGTTTGATGAATCTTCTAATACACTAATATCTGTACTTTCATTTTTTCCTTGGTGGCCGTTTAATGCAGATGGTTCGACACTAAAAAAGAAATTCGTTATTTTATATATTTATATATTTTTCCTTCGTTAAACAAATAAAATGATTATTATACATAATTACTTTTCTGGTACTTCACAGACTATATCGCCATCGCTATCAGAGTCATCTTTAATTCTAGATTTGGCTCGACGATTCAATGCTAAATAAGTTTTTTATAATTAATTGTATTTTCAATAAAAAAAGATGGGTAGTTTATAAAATAAATTCTATACCATTTAGTTTATAAGCTGCATTAACATAAATGTTACACTCATCATCTGAAGAGTCTGACATCTCCATCTTATTGAGTTTAAATGAAAATGCAGTAACGGTACTTATTTAGGAATCACAATAACTTTTGCATTTTTTTTTAATTAATATTCTACTTTTTTCACGAAATATTAAAAAATCCTCAAAAATTTGAAAATCTAACCTTAAAAAGTTATTAGTATGCAAATATTGTAGCGTATTTCTCATGCACAGTTGTAAATAATGAAACTTTAATGAACAACGAAAAAAACTACTTTTATAAAATAAATTCTTAGTTTTATAATTAGAAATTGTATTTAAAAATTCCTCACAATCACTTCGTCTTTCAACTCAATACTGGTAATACTTACAGGTTGCTGAAGCGAACGTCAGATGTCCCGCCAAGACCCTCCTAGAGTCCCTAAGCTTATAAACTTTTCCTCTAGTATACCTAAGATACTTTTCTGCTTTTACATGTAGCGGAAAAAATTAGTAGCGGAATTCAAATTCCATATACCTATATATTTACAAGTATATTGCTTTAAATGTTTTCATTCGTGATCATTTTTCTTGTTCTAAAAGGTAAAGGGGTAAAAGATGAGGTAAACAATATTATAAGTCGTAAAATAATTCTACAATGTTATTTTTAGACTTGTCAACAGATTCAGTAATAAAAGTTAATTATGCAGAAAGAAGACGATAATAGAAAGATAACAAATATAGCGAGCAATATATAATAGGTTTTTTTCCTATTTATCGATATACTCAAATTTATACAATCTATAAATTAATTATAGTTTTGTACTTACTTTAAGTGCACGTACTCTACTCTCTATCTCTCTCTATCTCTCTCTTTAAATGATTGTTAGTTTCACTTTGTAACGCAGTATGCATATAACGCAGTACAGTGCAGTCCGCGCATTTTAATGTTATAATTATTCTCCTCTTTATAAACTTGCACAATAACGTTTGTGATAAAATGAAATCTCGTAATGCAATTATTCTTCTCAGCTCTAGTTTATGTTGTTTCGAGAAAGAAAATAAAGATAAAAGCAAACAAAAAAGGAGGGAGAAAATTCAATATTTTGATATTCAAAGTATAGAAGTACTTGCGAAAAAGATAACCTTGATCAATGCTCAACTTACGTGCATCATAAAAACTAACTTCTTTCGTGAATTATGGCTATTCGCAAATGACAATTGATAATTTAAGCGTAACTGAATAAATATAAAGAAAAAAAAAACAAAAGTTTTATGTGGCTTAAATTAATCGTACTGCATTTAAAATTGAAGTATACTTATTATACACTTATGAAACATGATAAAAACTGTATATCAACTCACATATTTAAATACACTGTAGCAAATAAAATAATATAATTAAAAGATAAATAAAAGAAATTGAATACTAAAACGAGAGAATATTTATAAAAAGGCGCTACAGCTATAAATCAATCTATTTACTTTCATGTTCCAGTTATTAAATGAAACCGCACGTTAAAATGTCATCGTCGATCCAAAGTTATGAGATTGCTCTACTTCCTCTTATTCATCGGATCTTTTTCATTACAAATCTTTGATCCTCGGTAAAAGAAATATTATTGCTCATGCCCACTTGACGGTGGCTTATTATGTCAAAAAGCAGGATATGACTAAACTCGCGTTTTGCCGCCTCGCTTTTCAGCCTTTCTACTTGCTCTGTTGCACTGGGCTAAAGAAAAAGTTCGACAAGATGAAAAACTTTTGATTGGCAAATCTCCTTCGCGCTTCGGGGCATCTATCTATATATGCTTCTTCTTTTCCTTTTTTTTATAGCGTTGGAGCTTTTCTCCTCTGAGCACGCAAACTTTAACCTTTGATGCTTGTTTTACTCGCCAACTTCTTTTGCTTTTTCATTGTCTTTTCGAATGGAATAAAAATTCTCCTACTATCCTTTGCCTCGTCTAATTTAAACTCGACTGTTGGACTTATTTTCTCTTTTTTTTTATTCACAATAGCGCCACCCGTTTTATGTATATAAAAGCACCGCGGCTAAAATTAGACTTTTCTCGATTCGAGTAATTTCACCGGTTTGCACTTATAATTTAGGCCCTTACATTATAGGCGCTGTGCAGGATACTGAAAGTAGGACTCTTATTTTTTTTTAAAGCCTTACACTGTGGGATTTGCTTATATTATGAAGAATGCATATGAATCATTTCTTTTCCCTCTATATATAAGTATAAAAAGTTATTAGTTTGTTTATAGCTATATAGAGAAAGGTACTTTTTGTCCAAATTACTTAAAAATTAATATCACCCCAGCAAATTTCAACACATTCCCACTTGCATCACTTTGTTTATTACTTCAGTCCCACATATATAATGTACAAAAAAAGATTGCCTAGCCCTACCGTCATTAACATTTAGGCTTTGAACGAAAAAAACCACGAATAAAGATTGCAGTTGAACTTATTTGCGACTTTCAATATAACCACCGCAGTAATTCAAAAGCATCTTGAGAAAAAAAAGTCAATGTCGAGCCTATACAAGTGTTGATCAGAGGTAGCATCGCGAAATCCGAGCGGCAGCGTCATCCTGTGCATCTTCTTTTAATAGTCCTTCCCTCGACAAATAGACTATATATGCATATCCGCGCGCACGATATAGACGCCAGGTGTGTACACGAGATACTCGTAAATCTCGATCTACGCGCGTCGCGGCAATCAATTTCGTATGCCCCGGCAATGCGCTCGTTTACCTGCTGATATATACACATATAGGCGAAGCAATTCCCTTCACGCTTACGCAAACTTCGTATAGCCGGGCGAGTTTGACGATTAAATTTGACGCGCGTGCAGCTGCGACAACGTCGTTATGCGTGTGGCTGGCTGGGCGCGAATAATCGGCCGGCCGGCCAGCCGCAGCCTTTGTGTTTGCAAATCGCCCGTACGTGGGGGTGTAGGCGCGGATACTTAGGGAAGATCCATGGGTCATTGTTTACTGCTCTACCGTTGGCCATTGGCTATGCATGGGGCTTCTGGCTAAATTGCCATGCGCCGCCGCATTGTCTTTTTGGCCTCGTATGTGTGTGTGCGTGTGGCAGCGGTGGCGATAACGGTGAAGGTGTCTCAAGAGATGACTGATTTTAGCGTGATTCATATTTGCTTTCTTTCTTTCGCGCGACGTCTCGATGTTGGTCTTCCTTCTACCGAGATTAATATTGAGATTATTGTGACCGATGCTGATTGGATAGACGACTTTCAATATTATCTCGGCAGAAAAGAAAGAAAGTGAATTTAGTCATATTATAGCGAAAGAGAAACATCTGTGAATATCTGTACATAAATGAATTGAAAAAAAAAATAGTTAGTGAATACTGTTTTAACAATGTTTATTTTATTGAGACTAGGAATCTGATTAGTCACCCAGTGAAATTGGCACAGACTTTATTTGTAAGCGTATAAAACGGAGATAATTATATTTTCGAATGAATGCGAGTTGATAGACGAGCTTTGTCGACACAATCATCTTAAGATTTCGAAAAATCTTTTTATCATTTCTAGCTACTTATATAAAATTACTCGATCGCAATATATGTGAAATCAATTCCGATCCCTCCAAGTGATTCCACCCAATAATAGAGATTCATTCTCTGTGGATTGCGATTTTTCAAAACTCTTAAAATGACTGTTGGTTATAAGAAGGAAATGCGAAGTAACGGACGCTCGTCCCATATTTATGACAAACACACACAGTGGGTAAATTGGATTTCACTTACAAATTTATTCGATCCTGACAGTTTACAGAAGTATCATAACGTAATCGAAAAATTACGCTCATTATACAATGCAATCAAAGTGCGACGCAAAAGACCGAGGGACTCGTGCTTCTTCATTTATAATCTCGTCTTTCCTCCTTTCCTTTCGTTTTTCCTTATTCTCATTGTTTCGATTCTCTTTCTCTCTCTCCCCTTTTTATTTGTTATAAATTCGCGCATACAAGTCCTCCGCTCGAGAATAATTACTCTCAATTGTCGCGCGTCTCTTTTCACACGCTGCACAAAATGTTTTTCCGTGCTATACACACTCACACACCCAAAGAACAAATTCGCTATGTCGTAACGATGAACCATAATATCTTCGTTTACTCTTTTTTTTTTCTTCTGTTTATCGCGAGAGACGAACGATTCATCGTACGTTTAAATATATATATCCAATTGTCTAAAAATAAAGTATAGCGCCGTAAAGGTATGTTACACGTACTAGCGATCTGAATGAAAAGGAAATTAAGGTCAAAAAAAAAACAGAGGAAAGAAAACATTGTCGCCGTGATTTTCGTTTTTATCGTTTTGGTTTCATTTTTCTTGCTTGAAAAAATACGTGCAATAGCAACAATCTTTTCAAATGCGGCCATATTGTTTGTTT
Organism: Megastigmus dorsalis; assembly: GCA_900490025.1. Classification (NCBI taxonomy): domain Eukaryota; kingdom Metazoa; phylum Arthropoda; class Insecta; order Hymenoptera; family Megastigmidae; genus Megastigmus; species Megastigmus dorsalis. The sequence continues at coordinate 28,665 of UELU01136329.1, read as the reverse complement.
CTCTCTGTTTAATCCCGCGCACACCTGCACCCCAACTTCTTTTCGATTCTCGCACGCACATTGTCCATTTCTCTCCATTTTGTTTTTGCGCACTCCACTTCCATCATTTTTTTCCTATATATTCAACAATATATTACGAGAACAACACGAAAGTTCGCTTGCGCTTTTTTTTTGTTTTGCTTTCTATAAATCGCGGTGAGGCGAAAAAATGCCCCCCTCGCTTTAGCAGAGAGTCGTGAGAGAGACTTAAAGGTAAAGTACAATCAACTACACTGAATGCCAGCTTTCTTCGTTATCTTTTTTTCTTTTTTCTTTTTTTTTTTATCGAAGCGAAAAATTATGCGTGTCGCCGTCGTCGATAAGTCGCGCCGCTCGCATTAATCCCCGCGTCACGCACTGGTAATAATTACGACCGATACAATTGGCAATAACAATTATAGAATTATAATTCGCATGATACATACAATCAATTATAGATTACGAGGGATTTCGGGGGAGCAGAAGGGGGGGGGG